>JASANE010011345.1:0-196864 GCA_030248225.1 Trileptium ribeirensis
ACCACGCCGCCGAAGACTTGTTTATTATCCGTTGCGAATGGTGAGGGGGATTGCCTTTGCTTTGATCGTGAATGGATGACCTCGCGTACGACCGTGAGATGGTATGTCAAAAAATTCTTGGATTTTCAGGGCAGTGCCATGTATATACATTGAAAGCTCTAATTTCAGCTCACATAAAGCAATGTGATGCCTGGTGATCATTCGTCGTCGTCGTACATCCGCCAATATAGCGCCGCAACGTCAGGCTCAGTCGGAGCGTCCGTATTGCCATCATCCGGCAGTCATATGATGTCTTCCGTATCGTCAGCAATTGTTGTCGACTCAAACAGTTGCGGTATGGTGCCAAGCTCTGTCGTGGCCAACAGTAACAATCAGTCTCACCATCATCATCAAAACCAAGCCAATTATAACAGTTGTAGCGGCGGCAACAATAACAACCAACAAAGAAAACTTCATTTGTATCGATCTCGTTCGAATACCGATTCGGAAATTCAGCAGTATCCTCAGTCGCACTATTCATCCCGGAACAGGTCTAGTGGGCGGCAGGAAATAGTTATTGACGCGTCGTTGCCAGAGGCGTTTAGGTAAGGCTTTAGCGATGTATAATAAAATTTGTTTGACCAATAATTACTGCATAGATGATAATTCGAGAAATTTTTGGGTTATTAACAATATTACTGTTGTTAAAACGGAATGAGCGGTAATTGTTACGGATCCATCAAAACAAGCGGAGTTTCCATTGAGGGAGCTTTGTGAAAAATCGTAAACATTTCTTTTTTGTCAGTCAGTGTCACTAATAATTCATCTTCGGAAAGGTAGATCTTGGCAAAATTTTATCTTTTGATAGCAAAAATGAGGATGATGTGCTTTTTATTTTGGCTGTACGAGCTTCCGGTTAAGTGTCAAAAACATGTTTTAGGGGTCTTTGCGAAATTGACCATGCGGGTACCGGTGTTACCATATTATGCTACACAGGCTTCGCATAGAAAAACGTTCCTCAATCAGTACATATCGATTTATGGCGTTGCCTAACAGCATTTCTGTGGACCACTGCATTGGGCGGTCAGGTATGATTCTTCGACCTTATGCCAGAAATATAGATTTTTCAAATTTCGGCGTGTTATGCAAGAGTAAACTTCAGATGCGCCCCCAACCATCCTCTTTTGACACCATATACAAAACGATGTTAGCGAACAAAACTCGGATTTCAATAGCCGTGTCCAATTTCGATATTGTTCTGTTCCATAACGCCATTACCGAATGCAATTCAGCCCCTGTACGTTAACACCAATGTGTTCGCGAACATTTTCAAATTATAATGTATGGAATATGAAATGGACTAATTTCTGTTCTTTAACGCAAAAATGAACTTTGTGTTCAGTGAACAACTGAATGGCAATCGCCCTTGTCAAAAGAGGATGGTAAGGGGCGCAGCTTAAGTTTACTCATGCATTATTGCATTTTTGCGTTTCAACGAATGTTTGTTGGTTTATCAAGCACGCTGAATACAACACCTGGGTACAACGTTTTGTTGTCCTGAGTCCAGCTTGGACATTAGACTATTTTTTCGATTAGACTTGGACATTAGACCTATCAACTTACTTTTTTCTGGGGTATTCGGGTCAACCAACCCGGTTTTCAGAATGTAGTAAGCCTGTCTTCATTATTGTTTGATTATTGTACTGAGTGTGATACGATTGTATACAAATAGTGAATACGATAGTTTGGTTTTGAAGAATCATGCATTAATATTTAATGCGTTTTCAGCGGTTTCCAACCCGCTTAGGGTCGACGAACCCGATTCTGCGAATATAGTTGTCTTCAGTTGTTTGAGTATATTGCTCTCCGGTCATGGTTAGAATAATTTTTATATGCTTTTCGGTACGTTCAATACGATGTCGTTATCTGGAATCCCACGTGAAGGAACATTTTCATGTGGTTCTAGTTTGGCCGTCGACGAACCCGATTTTTCGAAACGATTAGAATTTTGTTGTGCGCTTTCTGAGCCCTTAGATAGGCTATTATAGGATTTGTGACATGTTGAATATGATGGTGCTGTTCCTTAAGTTCTATCAAAACAGGATAATAAAGCTTCAACGGTTCCTGACGGGTTTTAGGGTACATACGTATAATACAAAGCTTGTTCAGGTAACTAAATGTAATGACCATTATCATGGACGAAACCCTCACTTGCGAGATACGAATTTTGTCATTTTGTTTGATCAATAGTTATTATTGTTTTTGTTTGCAATGAGCATGTGCCTAAAGTTAACGAATCACAACCGTCATGTTATGGTTGGTGGAAATTGGTGTGTGGCTTGATTATGATTATCAGGTGGCGCTGAGCTTTGTACTACGCGAGTTGTGGCCGAGACCAAAACACAGCTTAACGGTTAGCTGACTGGACGTTAAACACTTAGTCCGAAAACGAACGAACATGGCTTGATAAGGCTGTGATACAGCTGATGTACATATTTCGGCAATAGTTCTGCTACTACTAACTTGTCTTATCGCCAAGATGGTGAATTGTGAATATTATAGGAGAGACATACACATCTATATTGATGATTGGGTTAGAAAATAAGCCCCAAAAATATCAGCCATGCTGAATAGTTGAGTAGATATACCCGATTATAATAGTGTTCGCAATTTTTAAGTATAGCACCGTAATTAACTACCAATGACTTAACCATTGTCGTACATTTTCGGTCTCATGGGCTCGTGGAAAACCCGTTTCGACCCAACCATGCAACGTAAATAATGACAATAGCAGCACACTATTCGCAGCTATATAGAGAATGAATTGCTCTACAGAAAGATACCAAACACACCTCTATAGCTTTAGCGGTTGTGGTATATTACCATTTTGGTGTATTTTAGAACTCATCGCCCCATTTTGGATCATTTTTGACTCAAATCTTGCATCATAAGAAAACCGCGAGAAACAAAATTACATTTTTTGGCCGAAATGATCAGGGGAGGTCTCGAGGATCACAAAAATACCAAAATTCCCAGAATCTGACCATTTTTGGGCAAATGCGGGCTGGGGGATAGTGGAAAAGAACCGAAGTCAGTGCTGCCCAGAATTTTTGGACAAATGCCAAATGCTAGTACCACAATTATATTTGTCGTGATTTTTAGAATTCCAACCAATACTGGGGAGAACGTTTGAAAGAGTTAGCCCTGCCCTCTTTTATAGCTATGTAATCAAAACGGGGGTGCAAGCATATAGGCATAAGCTGTATATATTACATGCAATGCATACTAGTGCATCTATATTTCGGGTTTGTATTGTGTGTTTCAAGCAATGTTATAAATAAGTAGCGTGCGTTTTAATGGGACATTAAAATAATATTGAAAAAAACTGGATCTTTGCACGTATATACGTACTGATTGCGTGTCCCTATCTACAAGTACTGTATAGTAATGCTTATGACAGATTGGTTTTGTATAATGGCAAATGACACTTTTTTAAACATTTTTATTGTTTGTTCTAACATTTTAGTGTTAGTTGTTGGTGTATTCGATTCATACTGATGGTTGCAACCAGAATCGATTTTTAACTAGCAAGCGAAATCACGCTCACCCACAGATATGTATCATTGGCTCGCTTATTGGAAGGGGGACAGATAATTTGTTAAATTTCGAAGTTAGAACCGGAATTCCAGTTCCGGCGAAAATTGTGTTGCGGTTCCAGCATTAGGCAACAACCATACCGGAACCGGAATTTCGGTTTAAAATTTTCCACATTTTTTTGCTTCGTCTGTGGTCCAAACATACGTTATACACAATGCTCAACTTCCCGTACAACCAAACAAAAGAAAAGATTGTTCTGCGAATTGTTCTGTGAAGCTTAAGTACGACACAGTTTCATGTAGGAATTTTTCATCTTTACCAGGCAGGAGTTTGGTAACAAAACAAAACAAGGTCGACGCTTGTAGACAAATCAGAAAGTTGAATTTCAATTCAACAGTTTCAACTTGATGGGCATAACAAGGTATGGATTATTGAAGTACTTACTGCAAGCTTGAATTGTATCAGGCACCAGCCAGTGGGCTTGTAAACTTTGTAATCAGTCTACATTGGAGTAAAGTAACATATCTGCAAAGCAGCCAAAAGCTGTGTTCTTCTGATCGAACTGTATCGATTGATGTCTCACTGATTCTCATTCTGATCAGAAAATCCTCATGTGACTGAGGGGCACTGGTTGCCCAACGCTAGCATGAACAAATGTTCCAGGCCATCGATCAGAAAATTATAGAATACTTTTTTATTTTATTTTAGAACCATATAAACCAATAATTTCAAGTTTCCTACGGAATAACACGTAGCAAACGTATGTTAGTAAACGAAGGCGATAAGAGACAGAGCGAAATTGTCCAGTCTATTCTCCGTGTGTTACAAGAATATTCAGTTTGACGCAGCTTGCGCTAAGCGCTACAGCGGAAGGAATTTTTCCGCTGCGAGTCCAAAAAACCGATATCTTGATTGATAAATATACATTGTAGCTTCTTCAGCCTCTTCACAGTCCAGAGAAGCAATAATGTCATCGCAAAACATTAAGCGCAATATAAAATTTATTTATATTTAATTTCACTGTACCTTCATATATTCATCTGTGTTATTACATATAAGTTTCAAAGACCTGTTTCCGGTTCCGGATCTGGTTCAAATGCACGGTTCCTGTTATTCCCTAATATATATGTACATGGTTTGTCATTTAATTGTTTAGTGTATAGCTCGAGTAGCAAAAATTTGTTGAATCAATTGTTTCATTACTCTGTATAAAATGTGGTTACAACAATAATTAAAGCGAAAAATTATAATAAAACTACACGTCGAATACTGACCCCAAAAATGCTGGTGCTATAAGGGGCCGAAGGGCATTGCCGGTTATAAGCCAGCTTATTTTCTAGTTAAGTAGCAGGGAATCGTCGAAAATTTAAAACAGAACCGGAACCGGGTCTTATAAATAAATCTATATATATAGCAAAACAAATGAAGTATGAAATAAGTGTACTAAGAGTTAAAATAACTTTATGTTGAACTTAATGTATTGCCATGATATTGTTGTTTTCGTGAGGGCTTGTAGAGCCTTAGCAAACAAAAATGGTTGTTACCGATTGAATTTGTTGTGGATTTGGGCAGTCCGTCAACGCGGCTCAAACGCCTTTCACTATCTGTGAACAATATACTAAAACAAAATACACTTCGTCACGTGTAACGAGATCGCCAGGTCTGGAGCGTGGACCAGGCAATGTCAGTGCAGTCCTGCTGCAGAATACACGAAATCATGGGTTTTCCCAGTTCTCACAGTTAATTATATTCGTCACGTGTAACGAGATCGCCAGGTCTGGAGCGTGGACCAGGCAATGTCAGTGCAGTCCTGCTGCAGAATACACGAAATCATGGGTTTTACCAGTTCTCACAGTTAATTATATTCGTCACGTGTAACGAGATCGCCAGGTCTGGAGCGTGGACCAGGCAATGTCAGTGCAGTCCTGCTGCAGAATACACGAAATCATGGGTTTTACCAGTTCTCACAGTTAATTATATTCGTCACGTGTAACGAGATCGCCAGGTCTGGAGCGTGGACCAGGCAATGTCAGTGCAGTCCTGCTGCAGAATACACGAAATCATGGGTTTTACCAGTTCTCACAGTTAATTATATTCGTCACGTGTAACGAGATCGCCGGGTCTGGAGCGTGGACCAGGCAATGTCAGTGCAGTCCTGCTGCAGAATACACGAAATCATGGGTTTTACCAGTTCTCACAGTTAATTATATTCGTCACGTGTAACGAGATCGCCAGGTCTGGAGCGTGGACCAGGCAATGTCAGTGCAGTCCTGCTGCAGAATACACGAAATCATGGGTTTTACCAGTTCTCACAGTTAATTATATTCGTCACGTGTAACGAGATCGCCAGGTCTGGAGCGTGGACCAGGCAATGTCAGTGCAGTCCTGCTGCAGAATACACGAAATCATGGGTTTTACCAGTTCTCACAGTTAATTATATAGGTACTGGTTTTGCGAACAAAATGCTATAATAAGTAAGAAGGTGTGATAATACTTCGCACATTTATAAATAAACACAGTTCATTCCAAACAACGCAGTATCTGATTGTGTTTCAGATATACCTAACTTAAGGGAATTGAGGGATTAACAAAATTTACGCTGGATAGTGCTTAAGGCAGTTCGTACTCATAATTGTGTATTTTGTGGCCCCATGGTTAATAGTTTCACAAATTTCTGGCTTAAATACTTTTAAACAATCCGTACTCCGTTGAGCATACTAGGTTGAAAACGTCCAATATTAAAACACACACTACGGCTCTCTAAATGGGTAAAACAACTGGGACAAACATTTGCCCCGCATCGTTAACCTAATTGTTAAGATGGACAATCACTACAGGGTTGTACATGTAATAATCCTCCTGAATTTATTTGTCCTAGTTATGTTTTACTAGCAGGTGAGCAAAGCAAAGTCCCAATTTTTCAGTCGATAGAACATTGGACTATTATTGAATAGTAAAGGTAATGTGTTCGAACCAGGGTCAGGTAGACTCATCCTTTCATCCCTGTGAGGACAGTAAATTGAGTAGTATGCGTGCGGAAATCAGCGATCGCGAACGGTGATAAATGTGGCTCCAGTTACCTTGATTTTGGACCTCGTACGGGCCAAACTGTTGGGGAATTGGGGAAACGGGGATAGGAACTGCTCCGCTGTTTATAGCGGGCATTCTAATTTAATTTTTACGTATTAATGTACAATTGCTTGAGATACAATTCTGTTTTGTCAGCTAGCGCAACTATATATATATTTATAAATGTGTTTATGGTATTGGTTTGCTGTGAAGGTATATAGAAATGTAACTTTTGTATCAAAACCACAATTTTTAAACCGCAGAATTCCGGTTCCAGTATGGTTTTTTAGTTGCTGGCATCGTAGCCGGAGCGCAATTTTCGCTGTTACTCCCTGTTGAGGAAATATTGCGGTGTTACGGCCTACCGCAAAATTTATTTTGGGTTTGACAATTCTCTTTTACCCTAGATATCCTCATCATTCAAGTGATCCTTTTATAGCAGATGCACACCGCTCTCTGATCTCTTGGTTGCAGTACTTTTGCGTCCACTTTATTTTGGGTTTTTACAATTCTCTTTTACACTAGATATCCTCATCATTCAAGTGATCCTTTTATAGCAGATGCACACCGCTCTCTGATCTCTTGGTTCCAGTACTTTTGCGTCCACTTTATTTTGGGTTTTTACAATTCTCTTTTACACTAGATATCCTCATCATTCAAGTGATCCTTTTATAGCAGATGCACACCGCTCTCTGATCTCTTGGTTCCAGTACTTTTGCGTCCACTTTATTTTGGGTTTTTACAATTCTCTTTTACCCTAGATATCCTCATCATTCAAGTGATCCTATTATAGCAGATGCACACCGCTCTCTGATCTCTTGGTTGCAGTACTTTTGCGTCCACTTTATTTTGGGTTTTTACAATTCTCTTTTACACTAGATATCCTCATCATTCAAGTGATCCTTTTATAGCAGATGCACACCGCTCTCTGATCTCTTGGTTGCAGTACTTTTGCGTCCACTTTATTTTGGGTTTTTACAATTCTCTTTTACACTAGATATCCTCATCATTCAAGTGATCCTTTTATAGCAGATGCACACCGCTCTCTGATCTCTTGGTTCCAGTACTTTTGCGTCCACTTTATTTTGGGTTTTTACAATTCTCTTTTACACTAGATATCCTCATCATTCAAGTGATCCTATTATAGCAGATGCACACCGCTCTCTGATCTCTTGGTTGCCGTACTTTTGTGTCTACCGTAGTTAACTCGACTACGAACGTAGTATATATGTATACTCCTGCTTTAGCGTATAATTTAAAACATTAATATTTTTAGAACAATCTAGGTATTTTAGAAAATATGTAAACAACTTTGGGCTAAAACCCCAATTCGCGTAATGTTTTTCTTGGTCCAAAATAATAATGCCTAACATCATCGGCTTATAATGGGCACTGTTTTTAAAGAATAAATGTATATCAAGATTTATATAGTTTAAGAGCCAAACAAAAAATGATTCCCACTTGTCGACAACTGGTGGGCCAGTTGAGAAGGTTGAACACGTGAGCGCAGCAGTGGCAAACTCTGCATGAAAGAGGAAGCTCCGGTTTTATAGTCTTCATACGCAATGCATGCTATATTTATTTAAACGCGACTGTTATATACTTGGTTATCTTTAAGACAATAAGGCACTGTAACTATGTTTTTTGTGTGCTTTCCTAATTTTTGTGACGCAACCTGCTGCGAATGATTTTTTGCGCAAAATTGCGCTGTTCGACTATTTAGTTGTCGATTTGCTATGTTGCAAGTCGCTTGTCATAGCTTTTGCTTCCATACCGATAACGCTAAAGATTTACTGAATTATCCGAACGTAGTGAAACGTAGTGGAGATTGTGTGTTGCAGGGTTGAAATCTCTTAAATTCCCTCTGTGTGTGTGATCGGCCATAACTCGGGAACGACTCAACCGATTTCATAATCTTGGGCTCGTTCGAACCGGCATAGTCGATTTACCGCCTAGAGCCCTAGCGTTTTTTGATTTGAGGACTGGTTCCGGGGTTAGGGGTCAAAATGAGGGTTTATCACACCATTTTGGTACCCTTCACGGAAGCAAGGTTATTTTTATCTTAACTATCGGATATTTTTCTCTGTATGGTTTTATTTCATAGTGAAATGATAAAAGCCGATGCCTCTTTTTTGTTTTTCGATTAAGGCTCCGGTTCATGGGGTTTCTGGTATGACACTCCCGTGGTTCTTCGATCCAAAATTCGAAAATTTGTTCTGAAGTCTTGGTCGGCTGAAAAGTTTTACTTTGGGGGTTTTTCTGGCATAGCAAACTTATTGCTGGTGTTGATTTTGCTCTGCGAACTATGGTTCTATGGGTACGGGGGTATGGCGGGATTTTAGGGGCATGGGAAACTTATTACCGGTGTTAGTTTTGTTCTAACTTTTGCGATATTGTGTGATATCCACATATATATAGCATATCGACGTATTCTATCGATAGCTGATTGGCTGCGCATGCAAAAGGCGTAAGTGTACTTATGCTTCACTACGTTTTGCTATCTCGATAGAGTTACTAGTTGTACTTGATGTAATGCATTGGCCACGAAGTATACGGCAGTGAACAGGGAGCAACTGGAATTCTGATTCCAAATCAGATCGGCTTCCGGTTACGAGTTCCGGTTTCGGCTACTTTTTGTCGTAATCGAAGCTCCGGTTTCACCAATTTTAGATACCCGTACCGCCAAATTTGTAATAAAATATTTCCATTTTCTGATCAAAATTAGCTAATACTAAAACCATAGCTGCACCAACAATGTTCTTGGTGCTGTTTGCATAAAACATGAAAACAAAATATTCTATGTCTTTGTATTAACTTTTGTACGTTTGATTAGCTCTTTCAATTTCCAAACAGTCTTTTCTCCTTCATCTCTAGTACACAGTTCATAAAACGCAGAGAGATGTATAATGCTAGTTATTTAACCATATTGATAAAGCATATTTAAAGTGCTCCCTAGTCCAGGACCTATCCGACAACTGCTACAACAAGTAACTGCTGCCAATTAATATCTTTATCAGTTTAGTTTTTCATGTGCTCAAGAGAGAACATTATGAAGTTACATTGAATACTGAAAATTATCTACCAAAAGGTAATTCGCCGGTGTGCGAAATCTGGCCATCATTCTTAATCTGGGTCTAATCGGGGTTTCCAATTGAGCTTCTGTAGCACCAGTCATGGGTACCGCTTAAATATTAGTGGCTAGATTGAAGACTAGTATTGATGTCCGCAAATTTTCAGTACATTAGTGGCGGCTTATCTATGTAAATGTGGATAACGAGGGGCCTACTTGCTAAGTTGGGGGTTTGGAGTTGTGGCAAATGCCAAATTTTGTGTCGTCTTCTAAACGTGCCTTCACTTTAATTCTACAATATTAACCGCATTTCGATTCAGATTTTTTTCACTGCCTGATGAAAGCTAACTCCATATGGGCAAAGAAATCTTGAAAACGGATCACTTTTTGGTTTCACGGTGTAGGTTGATAGATTTTCGGCTGCTGCCAGTAGAATTTTTATTTAATCATGTAGGAATTGCTCGTCTTTCGTACGCTTATACTATATACTAACAAAACAATGGTAGGTGGAAACATTCAAAATCTCTAAATCACAATTAAGAAAAATAATATTGCCAGAAATAGTTTACGAATGCAGGGCCCTAGTATTTACCGGCTTACTTGGCTGCGTTCTACGCAAATACAATTGCACTCAGCTAGCCCAAAATTTTTTGACTCAATATAGGCCAGTGTACAAATAATTGTAAAAGTGGTAATATTTCACAAGTTTGTTGCCTAAATTAAACATTTTTAGCCCTGTGCAGCATCAGGAGGATTACAACGTACCCAAGGTTCTTTTAAAACACTGAAAACATCGGGTCTAACCGGCTACATTGCAGTCCTGACCCATTGTACACCCCCGAATAAACAACTAGCTCGTTAATATTTATTTTCCTTGTAGATAAGATCAGGTTCCGATTTCGGCAAAAAATTACAGTTCCGGTTGATGGCGAACACTTGTGTTTTTACATTTATAATGTATATATACAACTTTCCTGGCAATTAAAGATGCCAGTCAAGTCAGGTTTTGTCGGCTTGACCCGGCTGACCTGACTTTAGCTAAAATTTATAAAATTGATCGCTTGAAAGTGCTTTAAAAATGTGTACTCAGACTCAGTTGCGGAATTGTATAAGAATTGGAATTTATGCATTCCAGAAAAATTTATGAGCGAGAAGTAACTATCAGTTGTTTAATTCAAAAATGTGGAAATATTATTTCACAGCATCAACATAGATGATTAGAGGCTATATACACCGAATTTGGCAATGCGTGTGATGAAACCCACATTTTACAAATCTGTTGCCATTTAACAAGCATCAATTATGATCCTAAGCGATGCCTGCCACATCAGTCTAACTGCGCTAACTGTACCGAACATTAACTGCTGAATTTTTGGGCTGGTTCTTCATTTCCGTCAAGGTGAAGTTAAGAAAATATTGATGCCATATATAATAATTATTGTTGATTGTCGTAGGTTTTAATTTTTGGACCGTGACCATTGTATTACGAAAATTCGTGTGTCCGCGAAACGCTTATTTTTCTTAACTGCAGGGCTATGGGTTATGGTAGATCCCGTTTAAAGTCGCTTCCTCTCCAATTTTGAGCTCTAAAAGACTACAGGACTAAGGTGGAATATACAAATATGAATATATATATATATACATATAATTATTATGTTATATATAGACAGAATGTATAATAGAATTATGTGACGTATATATTCTTATATTGTAATATATTGCTATATTCTGTTATATTTTTAGTGATTAGAGGGGTCCCCGGACATGTCACGCGAACCCCCCTACGAACCGCCAACCACATAAGTGCTTTTATCGCCGCCTACTGCCCGGACTCCCTGGAATATCGAAGGCCTTTTTTGAGGGACCCAGCTGCGCTCCTGGGACCTCGAACCTTGAACATGTACGGTGGGGCAACGTCCGGATTGTCTATACTGGTGCCGAAATTTCTCAATCTGACTAAGTGCAAAATAAATTCGACCCGACGGACCCAAAATTTTCGTCCAATTGCGTGCCAAGACCACAGAGAATTGTTTTAGAGGCAGTTTTGGCTTATATACATCACATTGTATAGTTGTTACCCAAGCACATATGAGGGAGTTACTTTGTAACGCTGTATACCAAATTTTTTTTTGAAAAAGCTTTCGTACGCACTAGTTTACTATAATTTTGTGAGCAAAAATATTTGGTCCAAAAGTTGGTCAATTAAAGCGACGTAAGTTTGGCAACACATTGTTTGGTTGAAACTCACTAATTTTGGTGATCTGAAAATATACTTGCTGTTTTCTTGGGAACAATTTCATCGCTCTGTACCAGTCCAGCGTTCCTTCAAGCTGATCCAGAACGCTCTGCGGTTATAACTTTTATATATTTTATTAGAGTGCACAGAAGGCAACAGGGTTCTTTTCCATTATCCATCCAGCCCGCATTAGCCCAAAAATGGTCAGATTCTGGAAATTTTGGTATTTTTGTGCTCATCGAGACCTCCCCTCATTATTTCGACCAAAAAATTTTTATTTTTAAAATTTTCGATTTTTTCGGTTCCCAAGGGTCCGCCTTTGGGAACCCCAACATTTTTTTCTTTAAGATTGGATCTTTACCAGCATTCGTCGCGGCTTTACGAGCTGAGTCTAATTGTGTTATTTTTAACAGGATCCGATAAAAGCATCCGTAGTTATGGCCAAAACTGTTCAATTGCTGAGCCTCTCAGCCTCTGATAGTTTTTGGACATAACTTAGGTTTCGGTTACTGGATCCCGTTAAAAATATCATCATTCGATTCAGCTCGGCAAGCCGCGTCGAATTGTGGGGTAAAAATCTGATTTTTTAAGAAAAAATTTTTGGGGTCCCAAGGGGAGGGGGCGAAAAAATCGAAAATTTTAAAAATTAAATTTTTTGGTCGAAATGATCAGGGGAGGTATCGAGGATCACAAAATATCGAAATTTCCAGAATCTAAAAATTTTTGGGCAAATGCTTGCTGGGGGATAATGGAAAAGAACCGACAACAGTACGACACAATTCTGCTTATGCACTGTTCACCTAAGGCAGTCTCTGTTGTGCGTTCAAAGCTGTTCTCCTGCATTACATGAGGACTTTTGTATTATGTTGCGGGCGAGACGTTTTGCTCTCTGCAGTGCTTATGGGCGGGACACGTTGTACCCCTAGTGTTTCGTGGGCAGGGCATTTACATGTTGTCCCCAAGTATATTTTATGAGGGATATTGTATTCAACCCAACTACAACAGGGGACTAGATGTAGTGTCCTTCAATTAAATGCAGACGGAGACAGCGAGAAATGCATCGTGACATACGTTTAAGGCTTGGATGTGCTTACACTGAAATGTATTTATATGAAATGATCGACTTTATATTATATGACATAAGTATATAGGCATAGGTAGTATATATACCTGTATATATATGGTACCTATATTCTGTATATATAATATAAACTAATATGGTGCCATAAATATATTAGGTTTGGTTCTCGTGTTCGTTTTGCCAATTGCTCCACTTGCCCAAAAAAAGAAACACTGACTTTATTCCAATAATCAATCGAGAACGAACAAACGGATCGAGCCTAAGCTGCCGTTGTTCGATGTATTGTTCTTATTGTCATTGTAATACATCGGCTGCGTTTTGGCCAGGTTTTTGTCGGAACATTTCTATTGTAGCCATTACCACGGCAGCACTGTGCTATACGTATGTATATATGGATTCGTGTAATACTACTAAACAGCGATTTTTTATATGTATATATATAAGACTGAATTCTGGTAATTGGATTTGGATAATGTTTATAGGAAGGTTAAGTAATAGGTTTGTTGACACATTGGCATAGTGATATATATATCTGGAATTATATGAACTTAAGGCTGTAGAGCTTGATGGGAAACGACCCATTGTAGCCAGTCCCTAGACGAGTGGTAGCTATTGATTTTTTTCAGTTGATCAGGGATGGTAGATGGGGGCTAGAATGGTTTGGTTGAAAATCAGTTTTGGTTATCAAGGTTGGCAGAATATTTTTATGAGCGGAAGGGATGCCAACAACGAAGAGGACTAATAATCAAATTACAGCAAACAAAACCAAAATGTCTCTTAGCGGGCAGACTTGGTATATGTACCCCTCCCTGCCCCGCAATGTGGCGCCCCAGCCTAGTTGTCTCGCAAACTCTATCTTATAGCAATCAATTTCGATCGTATTTTAGCAGCCTAGTCAAGTTAGCTGGACCGTTTTTAGCAAAGCATTATACCTGTTGAAATGGATGGACCTCCCAGAGCGGACGGAGACCGTAATAGCGGTTAACCGTGAAAATGTTTTTTGTTGTAGCCGATAACCACCATATGGATGGCTTTTCGAAGATAGGTTTTGTTGAACTCATAATGGCACGTACTTTTTGTTTTTTATGTGGAGGTTTGCTTTGTCATTGAGTAAAAATTCGAGAAACTAATACCGATTGACTATTTTGGCCATATGGATGGAATTCCTAACAAGCATATATTAGCAGCGATGTCGGATAGAAAATATTTGGCGACTCCGGGGGAGGGGGGGCGGGGGCGCCCCCTCTCTAATTACGTATCCAATAGCGCCCCTCCACGGATTTTGGAGTGGTGTAGTGCTCCTTTGGGCGATAATTTTCCCTTTTTCAATTATGATCTCCCTTTATCGAGACTGTCGTGCATTTTTCTCAGAACAGCCTTTTTCCTGCGTTCAATGTTTGACACCTCCCGACAATATGAAATTTTTATTTAAAACATTGAGTTTTTTTGCTTGCTGCAGATGCGCGATCATTGCGATTACGGGATTGTTTCACAAATTTTTACACATGACTTTCATTGTTGTAAGTCTGTATGAAGGATGTCATTGCAATTTTAGAACGCTGCGGGAAGACGACTATGTTTCAATTACACATTTGTGAATACATTTGAATTACATTTGTGAGCGGAGCTTGGGCTGTGGCATTACGAATGTACTCAATTTTAGGTTCTTCAAATAACTACATTGCATAGGGCTTTATCATTGGTAAAAATAATATATTTGAATTCTTCGTCCCAAAAAAACCGTATAATGATTTGATCGAAACGATTCTATTTCAATAAATGACACAAATATTACAAAATTCTCTATTTTAACTGCATAAGCTTAACTAATTGGCTAATTACTAATTAACCACTCAATATTTTTTAGTCCCAAATATCAAGGGGCACACTCTGACATGATAGGCTTTCGAACAAAAAAAGTTTTTTTAAAATCCGTTCAGTGGTTCTTGAGATCGGTCGGACCGAACGAACAAACGGACGGACATCGACCTTTTTACTCCCAGACAGAAAATAAAAACGCTTCGCTCGGCTTCGCCTCGCTCCGCTCAATAATATAGTAAGGTCTACGTAATATTTTCGGTTTAGGGGGTCTAGAAGACCGAGTTTTTCGGTGGTTTAATTTTTTTGTCGCCGAAAGAAAGATACGATAACGTCACAAAATGTTGTAAGATTAACGTATGGGACTTGCATCGAAAATGGTTCATTTTATATGTACATTATAAATAAATATAGATCATGAATTTTATTAAAGTTGTCTCTTTACGCGGCAGCCGTGGGCCGTTTTCGTTTTTGGGTGACTATCATTGTGTGAATTAAAAAATTCGATGCCCCACCCACCTTAGATATCCTCTTTGAAATCGTGGGTATGCTGGCAACTGACCAGTCATTAGTAATCAATAAATATACGTTGCACATGACGAATGTATAACAGTGAAATTGTTTCGTACATGTATGGAACAAAATGTATATAATGATTTCTTACAAGTATGACCGGTGTAGGCTTCGTATTGAAATCCACTGCTCATGAGTTAGACCGTGTTCACATTGCATCTGATCCTACACGACTAACCTCGACACGGCTTACCTTTATGCGTATCGTATCCGTGTATATATGTATTTCAAACTACTTCATTTGATGCGGTACGAGAAAATTGTTCGTGCAAGTTTGAATCGGATGCAGTGTACACGCCCTATATAAAATACACGTGTAAATCGGATCGGACTCAATGTGAACACGGCCTGATACGTACGACTTAGACGGATGGAATAGTGTACAGTTGAATAAATCGGAAGCTATCGAATTGATCATTGGGGTTAAAGCCCGATTGTACCTGTCAATTAAACACCGGGTTCGGAAGTCCTCGATAACGATAATTACTATACAGTCGAAAATATCGCAGTAAGCTTAGTGTTAAAAACCTAACTGGTACGAATGTAATGTTACTTTTGGTTTGATTGACACTCTTGTGTGTACCTAGGCTGGGTCATAACATGAGCTTGTTGGCTCGCTGCAATTACTGCTGCTATTATCAGATAATTGTCCCATTATTGATTTCTTTTGGCGGTTTAAAGCAGCTGATTCTTATTTTTTTTTTGCTTTGTCTCTGGCTTGAGCATATATTATCGTATCTTTGAAAAATACTGATTTCGTCCTACGTTCGAGCTGCGCCTTATCTGTGTAAATATACCATATGGCCGACGGTGTTTGTTATTATTATACAATTATTGTGTTTCTGATTTGATTGATCGATGTTGCGTGGTTCTTTCGGATGTTGTGGTTTTGGAACGCGGTTTCTTGCGATGTCGTGAGTCGAACAACGATATTTTTTGAGTTTTGACTAGTTTTGAGGTAGCCTTGAGTGAAAAGACCGAAGCGATGTTGTTTGCGGTACCGGGCTATCCGCATGTGCCTGGTATTTCGCAAATTTTTTTAGCTGGGAAAATCTATAGTTTCGCAGGCTCAACCACCCGTATTTTCGAAAATGTAGCTAGTTGTAATAGTTATAGTATAGTAGTTGTTTCTATAATTATTACCATCTAGTTTAGTTAGGTGCCCGCTAGATTAAATGGTGTGATTGAGACTGATACCTATTCTAAAGATAACAAATAAAGCTTTTTAGACTGACCTTGTGTCAATAGGTTCACAATGTGCGGATGAGTATGTGTGTATGACACTTGAAGGTGACACGCGTTTTTGTGGTCCCAAATAGAACCTTTCCGTGAGCCTCAGAAATGGGTTTTATGTTTTGGCAATGATTGTGTCATGCCAAAGCTATTGCCGTAAGTCGTGATTTAATTAGCCATGATTGTGTCATGCCAAAGCAAAGGTAGTCCTTGCTATTACAACGTAAGTGCAACACTATTGGACGTCAGCATTCAATAACGCTGTAATGAACACCATTGTCGTGAACGTTCAGAATAAATTTGTCGCAAGGAAATTGATTGACGCCGGCTTCAGCTGAAACGGTTGATATTGATATCGTCAACGTCAATCAAAATGGTTGTTATTGTCACAACTGCCTGTTCACTGAACACTGTCAAGGTTAACCTCTTGTGTTCCACAAAAACATGAGCCAAAAAATTGAATATTATCAAAAATTATTATTATTTTTAAATATAACTTATTTTTAACAATATAGCCACAAATATACCATATACGACAAATTAAAAACGTACTCTGAAATATTGATCTCTCATTGAAAACGAAATAATATCTTACGCGGCAACAGCAATATATTAGGGTGTTTAGTACCTAATCATTGCAACAAGCTTTCATCTGTTATTCCAACCGTTTGCATCAAAAACTGGGCTAGACTTAATAGTTGATCAACACGTATTAACACCATCTACCAAGACCTGGTAAAACATTGTTGTGGATTGTTTTGTCATTGAGGGAAAACTAAGGTTATTTGAAAATATTATATTGAAAAATAATCAAAATTATTCAATGTCTGATGACACATTGTGGGTAATCATAATAGCCGTGGAGAAACCTTTTATACCTCTTTTATTCTTCAGCAGCATTCCGTCAATTTAACATATTCTAAAATTAAAACTTGAGCTACATTTTAGTTAAACCAATCTCGGCATCACTCGCAATAAAACAGTGACTGCTCCGACAAATAGTATTGCTACATTATAAAAATTATCTGTTTCAAATAAGCTTTTACATTTAATGTTTTAGAGCAAAGTAATACATTTTAGTCAAACATATTGTGTTATAAATATATATTATATGATCGAATCCAAAAGAATTCGAACAGTAACGGGTTGTTCATCATATTTTATACAGTCTATGTGTGTAATTTTAGATAACGTTTTTACATCTGTTAAATGTTTAAACAGAACTTTAATAGAACTCATATTTTTCAGGTATATACATAAATCTTGTATATACACTAGATATATTTTAGAATCTTGTATATAGACAATAATATATTTACGTGAAATAAAATGCATAGAAACCTAAAAACCATATATGAAACTAATAATTATCAAAATGTGGGGAACGCCTATGGATGCGGTGGCGGTGGTTAAAATTTAAAAACTAATCTTAAGTATTTTATATAAATATATATTTACTAAATATGTTATTATTTCATTATGAATTTCATATTGAACTAACATGAGTATAGTTGCACTCTGAAGCTAACAACCCGAATATTGAATGTTACGGTAAATACGTTTTCGGACTGTGGTTTGCAGTGTTATCAAGTGCGTCTTTCAAAAATTTCAATATCACGGCCAGCTTTAGTTTTCCTTCTAATTTTTGTGGTTTGAGGTATGTTACAAAGTCGAAAAATAAACTACCAATATTAGTTCAATCGAAGTTCGATAATCTTTCACAATTGGTATTTGGACCACAAAGTTTGATTGGTTCGAGCGACATAAATTTTGTTGCAACATTCTGAGAAATAAGAAATTTTAGAAATTAAGAGCAAAATTACAAAAATTTTAATCGGCGTAATGCTTTGCAATAGTCGATAACTTTTTGGAAGCATTTTCGTGCAACCGGCAAAACGTTTTGACAAGTTTAAAAACCAACTGTATTAGACACATTACATATTTTCTTTTTGTCTAATTCATAATAAATTACAAAAAACGGAGCGGAGCATTAGTCAAAGTATATTATGTCGTATACGTGTATTTCAACTAAATATTTAATCAATTTATACTAAGTATCACGTTTTAGACATTTGATGTCAAATCCACCTTACAAAAATCTAGCTGGTAAGAAATCAGCAAATTCATTAGTAATAGCACCTAATTATTTAACTAATTAGCGAACACAATAAAATCATACAGGTTTAAACGTCACATATTCATGATCAGCGATATCGAAAACCCCCTATTACCAATATTCAGCAATTTTAAGCTGATTTTAAAATGGGCATAAAATTAACTAACTAGATAATTGATTATTTAACTAATTAGCATATATGGCCACGTTTTAGAGCTTCAGAAACCAGATTCATAATTAGCAGGGCGAGACGTAATATACCCAAAGAAATAATAGCTTTACAGTAATTATTCATTGAATAATAAACAATTTTTGTTTGAAAACGCTAAAAATAGGCTGACGTGCTTAACTAATTAGTTAACTACTAATTAACTAAATCTAATTTTGTGAAAATCTATGTCTTGCACCTGTCCGATATTAGGCCTTTCAAACAAAAAAGTTTTTTTAATCGACCCAGTAGCTATTGAGAAGTTTAACCTGCGGACAGACGTTGCCGAGTTTCCCATTTTGACGAAAACAAATACGCTTCACTCCGCTCAATTAGACAAGTTACATATTTTCTTGTAGTCTAACTAACTGTATTAGACACATGACATATATATTTTTTGTCTAATTCGTGTCCATTAACTATATATAAACATATATCTATGTTTTAAATTATATTTATGACCGAAACTGAATCCAGCATATTTTGGTAATTTTGAAAAACAAACATTGTCTTCGTTTCTGGAATTCGATCGATTGATGCATGTATATAGATAGATAGATGCAGCTGGTACGCCTGTGTTTTATAACGACTCTTAGTTGTGTGATGGTGAACTGGGTGTTTGCTTAAGCTAAAAGCTTCACTACGCTAGCGCCAGCCGACCACTTGCACTTAGATATTCCATTTTTAATTTTTTTTTTTTTTGGTATTCCATATATTTATTTTATTTCGTCTCTTCTTCGACACATATCTAGTTGCGTTTGAAGTTGTGATGGTCTTGGTTATATATTTTTTGAACGGAAAAAACGTTTCCCAGCTTTTTGACAAAAACCTGGTACTGACTGGACAGTATTAGGTCACTGGCTGAAAATTTTGAAGTCCAATTTTTTTGTTAAGGGTGAGATTAATTTGCGAGCATTTCCTTAAAGACTACTCGCAAAGAGTGTGAACGCTTTGCCGCGTTCCAAGTCCCGGGTTGTCGGAGGATATATTATAGCTCAGCCGGGCATTCAACCTCACCGAATCACAGGCATGGGCTGGGAAATGGAAAATAGAAACTTCTAGGGTTAAAACGTCTATCATTCTTCTTCTTCAGTTTGGTGTAGCAGCAGTAGCGGATTCAGAAATTTGTGATAGGGTGGTTTTTACTGAAGCTTTGTCGACTAATACGATGGTTCTCATTTTTAACCCCCTTTCACATATTTGTGTGATATTTCTGTATCTGAAAGTGCCCCCCCCGCCCCAGTTCTAAGCCCGGCACGGTGATGCAGCGTGGAACTGAGATTGATATTATTTGACTCTGACAATTATCCAGTTTATCGGAAAGAGAGAATTGAAAGCAAAAGTGCTGGAGTAGTTTTCTTCGTTCGCAAGGAAATACCCTTCGTTACTATTCCAGAGCCAGGCTTTAACTCGCTGCAAACTATAGCGCTTGACATTTTTGTGCCAACATAATGCGACGCGGCGTGTTTGTGTAGCTACCGAAAAAGTCTGTCCGGGTTACTTATCTTGTTACTATAATTGCAGAAAATATTCTTCGTCAAAAACTTCTATTAGGATTTGCTTCATGAACAACATCCAACAGTCAGGCAATTGGTATATTATTTTGAACGGTTTTTTGGTGATAGAGGAAAAGTGGAATGTTTCTACAGGGATGTGCACACTCTGACATGATAGGCTTTCAAACAAAAATTTTTGAAATCGGCTCAATGGTTCTTGAGATCCGTCGGACCGAACGAACGGACGGACATCGACTTTTTTGGTCACAGACAGAAAATAAAAACGCTTCGCCCAATGAAACCACAGTCGCTCCTTTTCATCCTGGCTTGCTAGATACATATATTGAAATTATATATTGTATTGTGTAAATATTATGAAGTATCTGGGGATAGTTAAGAAGCACTACGTGTTCACAGCTCTCGTCAAAACTATATTTAAAGCAACTTTAATAATGTGACGTGTGTGTCGTTGGTCTATATCCGTTCTGTTAATTGATTTTTGCCGATAATTTTTAAGAAAACATCTTGTGTTATTTTTTGTGTTTTACTAATACAGACCTTCGTCAATGCTTGCTAGAACGTGCGTTGATTATTTTTTCCATGTTTTGAACAGTTAATATCGCTAGCTGAGAGCTGTTATGCAAAGTAGCTGACGGTGGCACACCCAGGGTTTGTTTTGTCTTGAGAGGGTCATATTCAGAGCCAAAAAATGGGTTGTATATACATCGGTTTGTTGGGATGCCCTGATTTACTCGTTACGTTGATTCTTGCTAACAGAGGTCTGACTGGAGGACAGGTTATTATTCAAAAATTGGGCCGAGACGTTTTCACCAGGGACCCTTGATAAAAAATTTTGTGTTGACTCTGCCTGATGGAGGGTGGTTCTCTGGATGCACCACTGGTAGTTAACTAAGGCTTCGGCGATAAGGAACTTGAATTATACATATGATCGTCGAGTTTTCAAGTTTAGTTGAGGCGCTAACAGCGTAAATAAGGTTTTCACTTTTTATATTAACAAGGATTGAAATTATCGGGTTTGAAAATTTACAGAGCTGTTGTTTGCCTTATTGCCGTTAGCTTTAGCAAATCCTGTTGGGTAAACAACATCAAAAATGAATTATGCAAAGCAAAACTCGGTTTTAATAGTCTATTAATAAGAGATGGCAAGGAACGGAAAAGAACAGTGATTCTTAATAATATTTTCGTGGAAATTTCTATTTTCTTTTGAAAATAATTCTGGCATTTTGTATACAAATTTATATACAGCAAGTGATTTATTCGCGTGTGTTGTTTGTTTTTGAGTTGACATTTGAAAGATGTAATGATATAGCCAAACACTATCAAAGGCTTGAAATCCGTTGCGTCCAGTGTGAGTTTGTTAGCTAAGTACCTCACATATAACTTCTAGCCTATCTAGCTATTACTATCCATCGTCATTGCGGCAAACGTCAGAACGCGATAGTCAGGGTGTTTAATCTAGAGACAGTTCTCCGGTTCCACTGTTGAACTGCAGAGGTGTGACTAGTTTCTCGTAAAAATTTCTGCAGAAATAGATACAAACATATCAGGGTCTTATTAGTGTACACAGGCAACGGATTGTATGTTACAATGCAAGTGAGGAAGATGTTGGGCGTAGATCTTGCATTATGTAGTGTAGGGACATTGGTTTGTGTCTTGAAATATGAATCGACACGAAATTGATTCGTATATTGCATTCGACTGTTAATGTGCAAGAGGCAAGTTAGAAATTTTTTGACGAGGATTCACATTGGTATAGATTGGTCGTTTTCTGTAATTATCCATAAAACCGTTTTTAGTGGCCGCCGGAACGTCAGTTCCAACTCTGCTGGATGTTGCATTTGCAGGATCTATGCTCGGACTTGCTCGAATAGAACCTGACAGACGTATACGATAAACGTACTTTCTACACCATGTTCTCGATATATAATAGGCCTTGATAGATTTGTCGGTTGAATCTTTTGTTCCGCAGCCTTTTTCTACTCATCGCTAATTATCTTATCTAATGCACGCTATTATGTAGATTGCAATTTATATTAGATATATAAGTATATATTTTTTGTTTCAGCCAGCTGAATGTGCAGATTGATGTTCGTCAGTGTCAGCAGTATATATTGTTCAGCTGGAAAGTGAGAAGGGTTACACATTGCCGATTGGGTTAAGATTTGTATGTTAAAAGATAATTATGAGTTAAAACTTTAGGTCCCCCTAAGCGTCGCACCTTCGAAGCCATAGGTGTGTATAGTCTAAAGCATAGATGTCGATAGGGAGTTAACCCCTAATGGTCGGATCCCTGGCCCCGACGATTGCCGTCGACAGCCTACCCCCGTATGCCGACGGACCGTCGACACCCATGGTTTTATGCATTTTATTATTATGATCAGTTTAGTATGTTGACATACTAGCACCAAGGATAACCGCTCGACACAATTTAGGTAAATACAGTACGTGCATAATCCAGTTTGGTTTGACGTCCGGACACCCCTACCCCAAAGACAAATTCTTGGTGTGGGCGTGAGTACTATTAGTATTGTAGTTGGCATGACTTGATGATGTGACAATGGCTCGCTTTTGTCTAATTATCTTAGCCATCAGCCGTCGTGGTAACCAGATGACGGCAATGCTTTTCATGGACATTGATTTTAATCAGGTGTGCCTTTATGAAACTCCGGTCGATACTCCAGTGTGACCAAAAATTTGATCTTTTATATTTGAAGCTTTGCTATGTGTGATCGGAAGTATAATTTGAGTTATGCTTATTTCCATTTTTATAGAGTTCAATAATTGCTTCGGAACGCATATATTTTTGAAACGTAACACGTCGGAGCAGTCTACACAAGAGTGACGGTGGGCTAAGGTAAAATAGCGGGGGACACCTCACCAAGGCTACCTGTTACTTAAAATGCGGAAGGCGCTACTCTCTTGTCGCAACGTTTTTTAGTTCATGGCAGTGTTCAGAGTTTCAGTCAGTGATTACGTAGCCTTCCGCCGTGCTCACATTGATCCGAATTGTGTTCCGATTTCATCCGATCCAATACGACTAAACTCTGTGCTCTTACCCTATGCGTGTGTATGTATATGTATTTATTTTTCAAACTATTTCATCCGAAAAATGGTGCCTGCATTTTAGGATCGGATCCAGTGTACCCACCAGTAATGGTCAAACACGGATGCGATTCCGGAAACGTGCTTTGCTAATTTAATTATGCGCAGTTATGAAGTAAAACCGCCAGTCTATGTTACATATACTTAGAGCTCTATATATACTTAGAGCTATAAGTCGAAAAAATTCTCACCGGCTTAGCTTTATTTATTCAGTGCTGCAATCAAAATATTTATACTTAAAATTTTGCAATATCTTAGTAGCTGTACTAAATATCTTGCAGTCAGTAAGCTTGGCTTAAATATTATATATTTAAGTTGGAAGTTATGCTAGTTTTTAGTATAACTATGCTATAATTTTTGCAGATTAATTAACAATGACCTAAAATTCTGAGCATAAATTAAGGTTAATATTTAAAGGAACTATTCTTCAAACGTAAAAAAAATTAAACACAATATTCGATTAGTAAATATTACACCGTTCCTTTTTCTACATGATATATTTAGTATAAGAAGTACGCTGGATTTTCTGCCTAGTTTACGTATATTCGACGTATCTTAGTTGAGTTTTGTTGTACTTTTCGGTGATTGATTCGGGATTCTCATTTTGTTCGAGCTTAATAATTCTGCTTGGACGAGGTTTTCCAAATCATTATTCGAATAGCGTTCCACTGTTTGTCGCCCGCAAAGTCAAGTTGAGGAGTAAGCACATTATGCAGTCATATCGGTGGTACAACGCAACGCTTCGTAGAATTTCTTGGTTGAGCCGTTCCCTTGGGTTATTTCATTAGTCTAAATCTTATCTATATTTTAGTTCAAGCTCGGAATGTTTCCACAGAGCCCTTACAGGCTTGTTCGTATGTTCCACAATTGTAACGAACACGTTGTGCTTCAATAGCGGAATGCGGGATGATCCAAGACTAAAAGAGATAATAACAGTTACCCATTTCTTATTCTTGATATATATATCTAAACAGGCTGGATTATGTATGTCGCGAACCATTTCCAGCCGCGAACTCAGAGACACACTGGAATGAGTCGGCTTCGCAAAGTAGACATGAACGGGATATATCTAAACACGCTGGATTATGTATGTCGTGAACCATTTCCAGCCGCGAACTCAGAGACACACTGGAATGAGTCGGCTTCGCAAAGTAGACATGAACGGGATATATCTAAACACGCTGGATTACGTATGTCGTGAACCATTTCCAGCCGCGACCTCAGAGACACACTGGAATGAGTCGGCTTCGCAAAGTAGACATGAACGGGATATATCTAAACACGCTGGATTACGTATGTCGTGAACCATTTCCAGCCGCGACCTCAGAGACACACTGGAATGAGTCGGCTTCGCAAAGTAGACATGAACGGGATATATCTAAACACGCTGGATTATGTATGTCGTGAACCATTTCCAGCCGCGAACTCAGAGACACACTGGAATGAGTCGGCTTCGCAAAGTAGACATGAACGGGATATATCTAAACACGCTGGATTACGTATGTCGTGAACCATTTCCAGCCGCGACCTCAGAGACACACTGGAATGAGTAGGCTTCGCAAAGTAGACATGAACGGGATATATCTAAACACGCTGGATTATGTATGTCGTGAACCATTTCCAGCCGCGAACTCAGAGACACACTGGAATGAGTCGGCTTCGCAAAGTAGACATGAATGGATAGGGGCGTTTGAAGAAATGAAAGTTTCAAAACGTTTTGCTCAGAATTGAAAGACAGTTTGACAGTTAGTATTTTTAGTAAATGTAAACACTGCTCAAACATTTGTAGCAACGTTACTCTATAGCTCCAAAAAGTTTCAAACATATTTGAGCTCAATAATTAATTAATAAACCATGGAAAAAATGTTTGGAAGTGTCGCAATTTGCGCTTTATTCCATAACATATTCGTTCACGTTTTGCCATAAAACTTACAACAACAACTTATGACAAATGTAACCCTAAAGAAATTGTAACTTTTTCGCAAAATAGTCACTCTTTTGTCGGTGTCATGATGTTTTAGTAGGCGAAGTCTCAGAATTGGCCACTCATCCGTGAATGGAAGCCAAAAGCATGTGGTGAACGTATCAGCGAGCCGAAATCTGGTTATGGTAAAGTGTTTGTGGTCCGGACCTAGAAAAACATTCCCTTTATACAATCCATGAATTCCAGTAGGCTCAATAATATATATATATATATATATATATATATATATATATATATATATATATATATATATATATATATATATATATATATGCGTATGGCTGAGGGAAGTATATAAAAATTGAGCAGCCTAAGAGCTAAGCGGTTGAAAAAACATTAGGTTATACTTGGCTTAGTATTGGGCTTAGTTTTTTTGACCAGAAAAAAACTTCTTCCATTTATATATTTCATGACATAATTGTCATCAGAGCGTCTAATAATAATGTTTTAAGTTTAAAAAGTTGCGTTTTTTGTTTCTTATTAAGGTATTATTAATGGCACTAAAAGGAATGGCGATCGAAGAGACTAATGGAATTATTTGGTGGTTCGGGTTTGAGCAAGGCTGTATGAACGAAAACAAAAACAACATAGAAATGTAGTTTTGTCAACATGTCTGACTTTCTGCTTATATAGGTACAGGAGTTCCAGGTTCTTACATTAAACTTCAGAAAGCCGTCAAAAAAATTTTTTACTATTCGTGTTGTGTTAATGTAGAATCATTTTTACTGTGTACCACGCTGCTAACCATTATAATACAATATAGTAGTATATTTTCGTTGTATGTGGCCTCAGAAATGACTTTTTTAAATTTGTAATTCAGCATAGAGATATCACCGAAGTGTGCTAAGAAATTTGCCCACGGGTCGACGGCCTAATCTGGCTGGACCATGTCCTTGAGCCTACGGCCCTAGGGTGCTTTATGTGATATAGAGAAATTTGAAAATAGTTGCCATTCTCATAGGATTAGAGGGTCATGGAATTAGCCAAAAAAACTTCCGATTGGGAGACAATTCGTGAGAAGGTCAGTAGTGGTACCGGTTTTCTTCCGTTTCAACTTCAGAACTTTTCACATAAAAAGTCCTAATTTGGGGACACATCCGCATCACCCCCTGGTTGCTAATGAGCTGATGCAAGGGCGATAGCAGGCGGAGGGCTCCAGTCACGGTTCGATCCGTGGTAGTGTTCTTTGAACCTCGTTGAAACGGAAGCGAAGGTTCGTCGAGTAGCGGTCAACTGTGGTCCAAAAAACAGAGATGCCTTTGTCTATTTGTATCACGCATGGCCTACTAACTAATCATTGGAAGCGATGGATTTTCCCAAGTTTCCTTGTTCGTTTCCCACTTATAATATCTTCTAAGACTGGATCGTAAAATCCTTTGTTGTTTAATAGAAACGTTTTGGAGCGTTTTAGCTTTTGTTATTGTAGGGTGTTTTTTTGATATAATATATATTTTACTAGTTTCTGCAGCGACGATTTTATAATAACTTTACAATATTAAGTTTTACAAATGGACTTTGATTGACTACGATTACTATTATATACTATATATAGTTTAAAAAGGCAGGATGGGAAGAAACAGAAGCTTATATATGTGTGTGTATTATTTATTGAACTGTTGTTAGTTTAGATAAATTTTTTTAAATACTACATAGTAATGCTAACAAGAACAACATAATATAATTATATATTTGAATAATTATAGCAGATGTAGTTCTTTTACGACGACCGTAAAGCTTTGCTTTCGAAATTGGCAAGACTCTGTGATGTATTTACTGTTGCGTTGCAATGAAGGTTGCTATTGTATACACGCTAAACCCAACGGCCCGAAGTTTGTTTACGCGTGGAAACGGCAAACGCCTTGAATTTGTGATGATTGAAAAAGTGAGACACGCTCTTCGCGGCTATGAGAAGCCTTCGTTGATTTCACAGCCCCATATCCGAAGAGAGCCAAAAGTGAATCAAATCCATATTGCAAATACCATGGCTTTGTGGTGGTTAATGTTTTGCATCGGCATTTTGAACTTTCAAAAAAATTCAAAATGCACAAAGCGGAGAAAAGTTGTGACGGCCTGGGCGACAAATTGTTTCTGAATACAGTTTTGGAATCCCACAACTAGGCTGACTAAATTTTAGACTTAAGCTGTAGGCAAAAGGTTTGGGGCTCAAATTCTAGGAAAGGCACTAATTTTGTATTGTAGAACTAGTGATTTTCCAAAAACCTACGTGTCCCAGGTATAAGTTCCAGTAATGATGCTGCAAAAGCAGTTACGTCGCTGATAGTCGACCGCCCCGTCGGCGAGCTTATTTAGTATTGGCGTAAAGGGTCCGCTCTAGGTGAAGACTATGTTTACGACTGTTGATACAAATTGAGGTTTTTGTGACTGCTTGTCGGAGTTTTTTTTCTAGCTTATGACTGAGGTAAATTCCCGCCGCTCAAACTTACCGGCGATGCCTTTACAAAATTGACCTCAGTAGGGGTTTTGATATATATAACAGCAACAGATTTTAGACTCGTACTCCTCATTTATCTTCGGAGAAGGTTAATTTTTTTTGAGTTGGAACTCCACGGCATACTAATGTGTTATTATTATATAGGGATAACTAGAATCTTTATTGCATTTAACTGAGCTCCCCACAACTCTAATTAACTTAAAGCAAGCGTCGGTGCTTCTCCCGTTATTATTAACAAGTTTTATCATTTTGTTTATAAAAACTATCATTTTGTTTATAAAAACTTATTTGATTTGGTTAATTCTCTGGGTACCAAGGACGGTGAGAATAAGGTAACAGGTAGCAATATAAATCACAATACCCTACCGATTTCTCTACTTGTTATTTACTATAGACGTGCAATCCTGACTATCCTGAGCGCATTTTTATCGTTTCCATATCAATGCTCGTCTTAGGTAGTGTTACCCGAGCACACCCAAATTTTTGATATCGATATGACCCTTTACTGCGAACTGTGTCAAGGGAGGGGAAACAAATTTCATCGAAAGCCGGTATCGATTGATCAACAAGAAACATTATTGTCAAATGCTAAACTTTTGAAAGTATTCGTATGGCTCACTAGGACTGGAGGAAGACGGGCTTTACCAATTGTTACGCAGCAGTAGTGCGTATTGTTCACAGGATCAAGCCTGTGTGGCTCCTTAATGTCTTTCGATTTTTTTGAGTTCTACAGATACATCTCTGAGATCACAGCCAAGTTGCGGTAAATACTACAACTGGTTACAGTCAACTGTGCTAGGGTTTTTATGGATATATATTTGTTTATCATTTTAGGTAGCATTATATACACATTTACCTATATACATAGATATAATTGTATAATAGTAAACTATGTATATACCGCGTGTACAGCAACAAGCAACAATGCCCGATGGTCGGGTTGGCCCAGCCTTAGCTCTCACGTGGAGCGTGCTAATAATTGATTAATCTAAAAATTATGCTGTCCTTTACTACTTAGCTGGGACTGTCATTATATATTGCTGATTAAGTAATGTATAGAAGACTTCGTTTGTGAGACACATTTGGCTAGTTTTCCAGCAGCTCTAGGCTTTAGGTAGATTGTTGTTTGTTGCTGCTGCTGCGGTTTTGTCGTGGTGGCGTCGAACAAGGTGTCTCCTCTACTAGTTTCGGTTACTTTGAAGAAGACAAATTATTGATTATCAGGAGCAGTAATCGAGCTAAGGCTATATATTTATAGTTATTATAATTCGTTGTTAAGGTATATATCTGAATGTGCTATAATTATTTCTTGGAACATGACGACGCAGGGTTTATTTCTTTGGCTCTTCTATATCCGGGGCTGATTGCTGAGCGAAGAAAATTCGTGTTGCCAGATGACCGGAACCGGTCGGCAATTATATATAGATAAAATTAGGTCGTGGGAATGGAATTTTATTGTTTTGTTTTTTGGGTTTTTGCCGTCTAATAAACATTGAGTATACTATATTTGGATATATATCTATATACAGTGAGAATACATCATACTTGGATAATATATCGATAACTTTTTTGTCCAATTGTTGTGTAGAACAGACAGACTAGCGTTTACTATTTAAGAAATTTACGTTTATCGCTTGATACCGCAGTATTTTGTCGGTTTAGCGGCCCACCACACCACCGTGGCGTTTAGCTTCTTTCTTAACCTTTTTCGATAGGCTGACCAGATTGCAGCTACGTTAAGGGTAAAGGCGCCCTGCTCCAGTTCCAGCACCCCTGCGCCTGAACTGGTGGAGAACTGTCTTTGTCCATTTTTCTATTACCTTAATTTGCATTTCCCAATATTCCTCCAGCTCCCTCTCCCACATACACCAGGTTAGCTGGTTCTCCTGTTTGCAGCGATGGAGTTGCGGAACTTAGTTTGAGAATCAGTCATGTTCATGTGAAATCAGTTGCAAATTAATCTAGGCGATAAGTCAGAATCAATTAAAATGTTTACAGTTTACAGACGCTTTGATGTCATTTTGATATTCAAACTCTTCGCCTGATTCAGCATAAAGAGATGTTTGCGGAAGTTATTAAGCTGGGCTTATGCTGCCCCGATCGTACCCGATCAACTCCGGGGTGCGCTGGCGCTCTCTGAAACGAACTATTATTTGCAAATGTTGCGTAGCATGGAAAAATAGCGTGGGAGCTACGTAACATCACTCTTGTAAATGCGTGGTGAGATGATGCTAATGTAGGAAGCAGCACTCTATTCAGTCAATGCCCGTGAGGTGTAGTTCAATTAGTACGGTCAGATACGGCGCTAAATTATCTTCGCGACTTGCCTGGTCAAGTCATTCGGCACATTCGGTCTTTTTGCTAAACTTTTAGTGAGAGCGATTGAAATATAGGTCATGATCAGGCAGATGTAATGTAAGCAACATATAAATCTAAAGAAAACACGACAAAAAGATTAGATACTGAAGCTTTTTGAAAGCATGCTCTGCGGTACCAAGATGTGATGCATGCCGCCAGCTAAAAGAAGCCAAGGACATTACAGCAAAAACCCTAAGTACAAAATTTTACTATATGAAGTAGGAAAGTTATGCGGAAAATTAGCTCAACTGAACAAACTTTGCTACACTAGTTACGGAAAGCGGAGCGAATGAAGTTTCCTAAATAACTACCGCTCAACTGGGCAAACGAATATTTTTTTCCGTTTGCGGCAATGCAGGAATCGTCACTAGGTTGGTGGATTTATGCTATTTTTTTATAAATTTGATCCGTAATAGAATTAATTGTTCAGCTTTTGTGTAATTTTTGTGTTTGCGCTACCACTACAATTATTTCCTGCTGTATTTGTCACAACAGCGGGACGAATGTTTTTTATTAGGTCATCTAGGGTCCCGAGCAATTAAACAACATTATATATAACATTTGGCCAGGGGCATCGGGTCAAAAAATAGTAGGATCGTAGACTGTTTTTGGTCGGGCCGTTTTTGATTTACGGTCCGAAATTTTAAGAATGCCCCAAACAAATGAAATCTTCACAACTTGATGAATGAGTTCCTTGCCTGTTGAGCGTGAACGATGGGCTATAAAACGATTGTTTGAATGCTCTGGTTTCAAAGGTATACTAGTCGGTAGTGGAACTACATTTGTGAGCGGAGCTTGGGCTGTGGCATTACGAATGTACTCAATTTTATGTTCTTGTAACTACATTGCATAGGGCTTTATCATTGGTAAAAATATTATATTTGAATTCTTCGACCCAAAATACCCTATAATGGTTTGATCGAAACGATTCTATTTCAATAAATAACACAAATATTGCAAAATTCTCTATTTTAGCTGCATAAAATTAACTAATTAGCTAATTACTAATTAACCACTCAAAATTTTTTAATCCCAAATATCAGGTGCACACTCTGACATGATAGGATTTCAAACAAAAAAAAGTTTTTTAAAATCCGTTCAGTGGTTCTTGAGATCCGTCGGACCGAACGAACGAACGCCTGGACGTCGACCTTTTTACTCCCAGACAGAAAATAACTAGTCGGTAGTGGAACTACATTTGCGAGCGGAGCTTGGGCTGTAGCATTACGAATGCACTCAATTTTATGTTGTTCTAACTACATTGCATAGGGCTTTATCATTGGTAAAAATATTATATTTGAATTCTTCGACCCAGAAAACCCTATAATGTTTGATCGAAACGATTTTATTTCAATAAATAACACAAATATTACAAAATTCTCTATTTTAGCTGCATAAAATTAACTAATTAGCTAATTACTAACTATTCGGTCGTGGAACTACATTTGTGAGCGGAGCTTGGGCTGTGGCATTACGAATGTACTCAATTTTATGTTCTTGTAACTACATTGCATAGGGCTTTATCATTGGTAAAAATATTATATTTGAATTCTTCGACCCAAAAAACCTATAATGTTTGATCGAAACGATTCTATTTCAATAAATAACATAAATATTGCAAAATTCTCTATTTTAGCTGCATAAAATTAACTAATTAGTTCAGTGGTTCTTGAGATCCGTCGTACCGAACGAACGAACGGCTGGACATACTCCCAGACAGAAAATAAAAACGCTTCGCTCGGCTTCGCCGAGCTCCGCTCAATTAGGTACTTTTTTATCAATGTGGGACGGTTGTGGGCGCTATAAATTGCTAAGTTTTGGCAAATAATGAGTCAAGTTTTGTAGGTTGTTTTTAATTCCAGCACAGACGGATTGGCTGAGCTACAGGTTTCGATGGTTACCGAATACGACTAAAGCAATAAGATTTGCGTGGTATGCATCCAATAATGCAAGCGCTAGCTTTTTGATAACGCTTCAGATTATAATAATTTTACCTGGCTTAAACAGTTGTGATTTATAAAGTTCAAAAAAAGTTTTCGTATTTTGTTTGCCATTCGAGCGTAAGAGACAAATGTTATTGCAGTCTTGATATATGAAACTGAAACGGGCCATAACATTCACTCACAAGCGAAACAACCATGCGCCCCCCGTAACAACTTTTTGAGGCCCAGAGGCCTAATGTTCTCCCCACACATGGCAAACTGTTTGGCTTTGGGGGAGCCCAAGCCTGTCCTACTACAGACTGTAATGACTTGGTCCGGCTCATTATTTTGAACGTGGGTGCACCACTGCATTCGCTGTAATGTAATTCGGGCTCTATATTATTTATTGTTGTCTTTCTGTGACATTTGTAGCCGGGCCTAGAACGCTCAGCTAGGAACTAGGTATGCAGTGGTCACTGAGCTCGCGGACTAAGCGGGTCCTAATCGCTCCCCGTTTTCACTCCCTCGGCGAGGAACTGTTTGAAACTTGTGTGCGCTTGAAAAGATTATGCGATGGTCGGCAAGCGACATTTAGCGTCGTCGTTTTGCACAACACACCGATTCGTTTGTTTATGGCTTCGAGCATAATATTAATCGAACCTTCTCGAAGGTTTATGATAAGTAACTACTTACTATAATGTCAAAAGTAATTATTGCGCTTGTTCGTACGTACCTACAAGGCACGGACTTGGTTTGTGGCGACGATGCTCAAAAAATACTATTTATACTACGATACTATTTATCATGAGATTAGGATCGTTTCCTACTGATACTTGGACTAAATATTAGGCTCAACCGTCTCATATGCTTATTCGGATTTTGTTTCATTGTGTACAGGTTTTGTGAACTTGATACTTACGTTTTACAATTGCACGGATGTTTTTGGTGTACGCCCGGGTGAGTGAAAGTAATTTGTTGTCGGGTTATAAAAACTGTTGCAGTAAACAGCATGGGTATTTTGGATTAACGCTTGCCCAGTCCCTAAATCTCATGCTAAGTGCCTTTGGGACAGCCTTGATTCTCTGAGCTTATCTGCAACAAAATCAGTTCGATCCGTTCGCAGTAGGATTCAGAGATTTTAGCAAATTATGACTAGATTCCCAAAACCGATTTATGACTTTCTAGTCGATATGTATATAGCCAGATCGGGTTGATTTTGGCGGCGTTCCACTCTGCTCATTCGAATTCGAAAACTGTACTTATTTCGAGAGAATTTTTTCGAAAATTATTAATAGCAACAGAGAATTGTCGGTAACTCAAAGAAGTGTGGGACAAATCTGTTATAAATCCGACATTTTGTGAACCCTCGGGGTGAACTGAGTCAAGTGGTACCAAAATATTGTCACTGTGTCTGTTAAAACTCACGATTCTCGGATTTACGTGGCTTACAAACCAAAATGAAACATACATTTTAAGTGATGTATACTGTTTTGTAGGAGGATTATCGTAATCTTGATACATAACGCTTTCTGCTTGAGAACACATACAACTTCACGTACGCGATACTGCCTGTGAAGCTAGTTGTCCAGCTGCGAGTCAAAATTTTAACAGCGAAAAGTTTTATAAAAGCTTGCTTTTGTTGAGTACGCCTTTGGTATGTGACTATGTCCCCTGAGTTCTCGATTTCACCCACCCTCCCTCGGAAGGACCATGCATGGTTGCGTGATTTTCAATCTAATGTTATAATTCGATGAATCTCTGTGCTTGTAAAGGTTTCCAAGGTTGTTGAAAATGACGAAATGATTCATTAGAATCTATCTGTGGCCGAGGTTCACTTGTTGGAATGGTGCTATATTCTCTTGAACCCCTCACTCATGGAACCACGTGGTTTTCAATATACTGCTATAATTATTGTATCTGCGATTATAAAGTGTTTCCATGTTGCTGAAGACGATGAAGTTTCTGACCCAGGGACCCCGGCACCTTTCATTTAAACCGCTACATGATTTCGTGGTTTTCAGTCTAATACTACAAATGTGATTATGAAGATTTTCGAGGATACTGAAAATGATTGAGTGATTCATTTGATCGATGGTTTTCTATTTTGGACGGCACTTGATCTTCTAAACCATGTATAATTTGGTGGTTGTCAAATTATCATACATACCCTAGTACAAAATATTTTAGTGTTCGGCATTTTAGCTTTCGGCATTATTGTAAAGTAAAACATGGTGTTTAGCGCTTGCTGGGCACTTGCGGGTGGATGTGGCTTCTAGTTATTTAACGATGTTTAAACATTTTGGTTTTATTGTTTTGGGCACATGAAAAGTTCGCTGGAATTGAACAGAATCCCAAAAAATAATCCTCCTACTTTTAAAACTGGACGTAGCGGCTAGAATGAGTTGATGGCGTTTTAGGCCTGCTGAATACGATGATGATATAGTAGCAACGATATTTATGTTTCTGTTCTATCTACTGTAAGCACTTCACATTAATATCAAGAGGGTTGTTGATGGACAGATAACATGGTTTTTTCGGACAAAATATCCTCACATTGTGGTAAGCACGAAATGTGTTTAACACTGCAGTGTCTAATGAGGATTTGATGCAACCATTATTTTCTTGGACGCATCTAAGAAATCGTTTTTCCTACTACTCTTGATAGATTGATTTTAAAAATTCAGTATTCAAATTAGCATACATATATTCCGTCTTCCACATATAATCGAAAACGCCTATGTTATTTTGTCACACTGATACGAAATAATACGGTAAAATCCACCAAATTTAACAAAATATTCGGCACCAATATCTGTTCGTTCAGATTGGACTGAATCTCTTCATTTGAAACTAAATTTAGCGCTATTTTACAACAATCAAGCCAGCACTGCTCGATGATTTTACTGGAAAAGTTATGTTGTCCTAAAAAGTTACGAATAATATTGAAAAATTACATATTTGGACATTAAAACCACATATATAGTTCTTTTCTACGCAGTACGTGCTTTTATATATACTGCTACTGTTGGTTACGTAGCAGCTATGAAAACAAATAGTAAGCACGCGCTTTCTAAACAGAGCGAGTCACTTTTCACCGTCACCACGTTAACCGGTTGGACACTTTTCTATTCCCTCTATTTCTAGCCAACATCGCATCCTGGCGGTGGACTCGATTCAAGGTATTTTACAGTAATAATTTTCCGGCCGCACCGGTTTTACGATGGGATTTAGGAAAACTTATGCCGCCACTCCCTGTCCTATTGGTAAAGTACGAGTAAACAGGATCAGACTGGAGGTAATAAATTTGAAAAATTCTCTACAGATCGCGCCCTGCTCCAAAACTAATGAAGGGTCACTTGTGAAGCTAGTGGGATTTCCGAACCTGTGACAATGTTTTACCGATTTACATGGCGATGGCGAGCTGTAGCTTATTTAGCTTAGAAGATCATAAATACATTGCCATAACCTAATCGCAATTAATAATAGTATATACAGTCTTGATGATGAATTATAATAGATAATCTCTGTTGAGTTTTTTAGCCGTACCTAATGACAGTGGTATAACATAATGTAAAAATGCAAAAACAATCACCACCAAATAATAATAGCTGCAGTAGCAACACGAATCAAAAGTCAAAAATGATGAACTCATTAATTATTGCCACGAACAATAATAACAGTGGTCGGCCGAGCTCAGTGTCATACGACCAGGGTCAACATCAACAGGGACGACGGAATTTGGGACAGTCCCCAACTCGACCTGATCATTGTTGCTCGGACCCAACAGTGCCGGTTCAACTTGGGACCACCAATAATTATACGACAGTGCGTCCTAGCGTCACTAGAGCCGACGACACTGTAGTGGTTCTTGGTCAAAGGAATACCACAGGATCGGCTACGGGATCGTCGTTGGCTCATAGCGACGCCACAGCAGCTGCTCCAACGAAATCCGAGCGCAATTATTCGTTTCTGAGCAATTTGAGGACGGGTATTGGAGCGTCGTACACGCCACTAATAAATAGACCCGAGGAACAACAACAACAGCCCCAGCGGCAGCACAAAACGATGATTGTTGGCAATCGACACAAGTCACCATCGCCATTGCTTGGGCGTAGGTTTACCTCATCAACATCAACGACGAATAATAACAACAATAACGATAGCTCGACGTTTAGCTATCGTACCCGCAGCGGGACTACGGGAAGCAGTGGGTTTGTTAGCTACGAATTTAGGCCGTCAGCTAGCTCCAGTGGTCGACATGCTGCGAACGACGACGCTAAAATCGGTACTGGGGCGTCAAATCGGGGTGGTGATGTAGAGTGGAAAGTGCTTTCTGACCGCTCAGATTATAATAGGCGATGTCAATACGATAATAGTGGTAGTCAGACACGAATCGAGTCGTTGCCGTATAGGAAGCGATCGCCCAGTCCAAAGCCTCCTCTTGTTATTGCGGGAACGTCATCTATCCCACCTTACGACGGCGAGATTGGTAAAAATCTAGCTCCATCGGAACGGTGTGTTGGTGGTTCGCTCAAACAGCGGACGGGCCTCAAGGCTGTGTTGGTTGATCCGTTGAAGCTGAAAAGCGACTCATCGAGCGACGAAAATGTCAACAATGAGTCAAACAACAATCACAGCCGAACGAAGGAACAACAGCCGCATCCACAGAAACGGCACGAAAGATCGGGAAAAATGAATAACGCGGGGATCGCTGGACATAACGAGGCCAAAATCCCGAAGCGACATAGTTATGACGATAGAGCCATTCGGCTTACTCGGGTTGCAAGCGTCGAGGCTAACGGTGGAGGTGGTGAAATGTCGCAGGGTCTAGCCAACCACCATGATGCCACCGTTGATAATAATTATAGTAGCGCATTTTCGACTGGACTAGATATGTTTTTGGCGCAACCGAAGTATGAGCTATCGAAGTATCGAACTGCGCCTAATCAAATAAGCGCTATCGAAAGCGATCGTAGTCAAAGAACTCGGCTGTTTCCTGATGATTATAATAACTCTACTGCTACTGTTTCTGCTACAACTGCTAATAATGATTATTGTTCTTGTAGGAGTCGATTGTATGACTTGTTCGCGTTGGTCGAGAAAGAATTTGAAAATTTGTACGCGGAAAATACCGTCCGTAAGTTTTGTTGCGATTGTAAGGGGATTTTTTCATAATACTCCAGTTGCGATATCATTTGTCGCCTTGGCGAGAGAAATAGGTTTTAATCGATATATTGGGGTGCCTGTACTTTTGTTTGATGTTTTATGTTACAAATAGAATTTTTTCCTTTCTATTTTATTTTTTTTTCGATATTTTGGAAGTCAATGTGGCATTCAGACCTGGTGTATTCATTAGCCCGTAGTTAGTTTACTTTGGTATACATCGCATTTAACTCACAGGTGTCCAAGCCAATGTCGTCGGAGGTAGGGGTTTCAAATGGTACCGATCGGGGAGGCAGTCAGTAATTTTCCTTCATAATTTTCGTTGTTTGCCCCAATTTTTCATTATAATTTTGTAAATTTACTCATAATTATTGCTAAATTTTCCCTAGTGCCGTCGACTAATGTTACCTGTATGCGCGCAAATATGTAACGTGACACAAACATCTTTATGGTTTATTGCAGGGTCTCCGCTCGACAGGGAAAACAGGGAAATTATCGATTTTTGCAGGGAAAACAGGGAAAATTTTGACGTCTGCAGGGAAAAATTTTGGGATTTTTTGGAAATGGGTTGCTTTTTGAATTTTTTTTTGGAAATTTGTGATTTTTTTAATTCTTTTATTTCAGACCAAGGACCCTCATTTCTCCGATTTCATGCTGCAGCAATGCCGCACCTTCTGCAATATATAACTAAATTTAATGTAATTTAATGTTTTAGTTTTCACATTAATATATTTGTCTGAAACGCTATAATTTTCAGCATATATATGATTTTAGGCGATATATCCTTTGTGAATAATACACAAACAGCAATGTGTACAATATATATATAATATATATATAATTTTTTCACCTATAGTCATATGTATTCTGCTGTCTATTTCTGAGTCAGTATAATATATTTGTGTGGAAAACTAAGTATATATATACAAATAAGTAAATGATGGCCTCTTCTCGGGGACAACCTCCAAGTTGAATTTTTACAGGAGCTGCAGGGAAAATAGGAAAAAATGGGGAAATTTTGCAGGGGAAAAATTGTCGAGATCCCGCGGGGACCCTGTTTATATCGAGGATACGTGCTTTGTGTAAGTTTGCACAAAAACTGGGAAGAATGGAGGACAAACTTATTAAAACGATTCAGCGCTTCCATTAGGCCATTGGGTGGTTTTGCCTAGCGATGTGGGTTATAATAAATCTGCTATATTATTATTAAGGTATTAAAGTCCCCAAGTTGTACTTACGCTACGGGTTCTGATTTCCCGTTTCGTCGCAATCGCAGCCAGAGTTGCCGAAGCAAGAGCCGTGAAGGGAAGCCAGTTCCGACACGTAAACTGTTTACCTTCCGAGCAAACTCATTCCCATTTTTACACGTGGGTACCCGGGAGCCTTTTGCTCAAGAAGAATATGCGTACTCCAGTGCTCGAACACGCGATCTCATAATTGTGGGACCTCCGCTCGGACCACTGCGCTACGCGCCAACAATTGTGCTATAAATATTGGTGGTCTCAATTTCAATAAATGTTAGACCATAAGACGCTTTTCAAAAGCCACGTAGCTGAAGAGGAATAATATTTTGTACACACCTTCTAGTAATAAACAAGGACATACGGATACAGTTTCATATCCTGATAGTATCCTCGACGTCGGGATAATCTGGATATCCTAATATTGCATTTCCTTCATGGTCAGTTGCCAAAAATTTGGTGGCAGAGAATGATAAAACCTTGATCCGTGAATGCCGAAATGAGGCTTTTATCCTTATATCAATAGTTATTTTGACTTTATGCGGTCAGTTTTAGTGTATACTACATTTGCCTTGGCCCAGTGATAGGAATACACTTGATTTGGTATCTTATCGGATTACTGGTTTGTTGAAAATCCAACATACTTCATTTTAAAAATTGTATAGATTATGAGATTTTTGGCTGTTCATCAAACTTAAGGGTGATCGTCACAATGGTAGTCGATGTATATTGGGTAAGAAAGTGCACCCTAACGTTGAGAATATTTAGAGCTAAATGCCAGTTCGATGTTAAAATAAGTTACGAATTCGCAAGTAAGGAGCCACCAATGGATATATCGGTACACCAGCAGTAGGGTTATATTTTCACAAAAGTTGAGCGAGTTTTCTAAGGCAAATCTGGATGTTTTTGGGGAATAGGGAAAGTAGTCAGCCTTGGATAAACCTGTCAACGTTTTCAGATTGTGTCCCTATAGTCCAACGTGTTTTCGAAACAATGGTGATGGTTTTGCCGTTAAAACAAGCAAGGTTGAAGCCAAGCTGGTCAAACATGACGAGGCTGATAGTTTAACCGAAGTTAACTGTTCGTAACGATTAAGGGTGTTCGCGAAGCAAAAAGGTAGAGAAGGCTTAGATAGGAGCTATGTATATACTATATGGGCCTTTGATCACGCTGCCTGATATCTAAATTATATATGTATGTACCGCATTTAGTAAAGCCCCACTTGTCCAGGGAAATATTAATCGTGATCATTATGAAACGTTTTATTCATCCAAATGCCTGCGCCATATAGTGACAGACAGCCGCAATGAAGCTAGAAAAGCTAGTCGAAATTTATGATTTTTTACGGAGTTATAATGGAAAACCGGTTGCAATTTGGCATTAATCGCCTTTTTTGAGAATCGTAGCTTTTGGCCGGTGCCATTATCAGTTCATTTTTGGATTAGCCAGATTTCTGAAACCGACTATAATTTAAGAATAGTATTTTAAATAAAAAAAACCTGTAGTCCATCTATTGTGATGATAAATGTCCTCATGGCATAGCCTTGTGAGCGTTGCCTATCGTTTTTTGCCCATGTTGATTTTATTTTGGTTCGTTTAACCCGTTGCTTCGTGAATTAAATAGTGCAAAAATCTGTTTACTAAAATAGCCTTAGTATATCTTAAACAGAAGATATTGTGGCGCTTAAAGCTCCAATAATAACAAAATAACAATGCTTGTGTATGCTTCAAATGGTTAGTACATCATAAAATTACTTCTGCATAGTGAATAGCAAAGTCTAGTGTACAGTTTTTCAAGTTTTGAAATTTTAGGCTATGGTTGTCTGTATCCGGATATCCTATATTATATTCCACGATTATGTACGAATATCGGAATATGGTAAACCATATCCCCACCCATCACTAGCATCGTACACTACAAGCACATCTGTTAAAATAAGTTCTCACCTTGCTAGTTTATTAATAATACAATATGTATTACTTAGTAAACCACTCTGGTTCAGCAAAATACAACAACCTTTATTAATAATACAACAACCTTAATTTAACCTTAACCTTAATAATACAACAATCTTTATTAATAGTACAATATGTATTACAGAGTAAACATGAAAAAGATCAAGTCCTCGTTGTTTAATAATATTACAGGATGGAGATTCAGTTTTTGCCATATTATCACCAAGCATCGTTATAAGCTTGCGGTTCATCAATTATGGAGGTATATTTTAGTCAGGAAAAAAATCAAGTCCTCGTTGTTTAATAATATTACAGGATGGAGATTCAGTTTTTGCCATATTATCACCAAGCATCGTTATAAGCTTGCGGTTCATCAATTATGACGGGAATCGATCGTTTTGCGATTAATTTAACCAAGTTCGATTGCGTTAAAATAAAATATCATTTAATAAAAAATGTTAACTTGTGTTTAATTTAACGAATTTCGTTCAATCGAAGATCGGATCAATTGGCGATGGCGTTCGATTAAACGCGCATTTAATTCTGATTGTAACTGTACCAAGAACAATATATTCTATTATAGTTGTAGCTTGGCGTTCCCAGATTTGCGTATGCACGGTTGTGAGGAGCGCAAACCGCATTTATATACAATGTAATGACAATTGGACAATAATTGTCAAAATTTTACTTACAAACAAGCCAAGTATATTACGCTTCTTAAGTTAATGACAAATTCTTGTAGGAGTCTGTGAAAGCGTTAATTACCAAAAATTTGTTACAAGGTTTCAGTTAAAAAACAATATCGTACTCTAAAATTTAAAAACGTCAGTACCTGTGCTTTCCAACATAAAATAGCAATATTTTCCTTTCAGTGCGTCTCAAAGTTGAAGAATTGTCCGAGCGACTTGGCGAGGTTGAAACTGAAAACCTCGCTGCCGGCGAGATCCTATCCGAGCTGCAATCGGGTTTCGACAAACCGCCGCTACCTGTTGGTTCGAAAAAAGGTAGATCATATAATATTATTTGAATTTCTATTCGCTCAGTATACTCCCCAAAGGTTGAGTTTTGAGCCTGAACAAAAAACCTCGCTGCCGGCGAGATCCTATCCGAGCTGCAATCGGGTTTCGACAAACCGCCGCTACCTATTGGCTCGAAAAAAGGTAGATCGTGTAATATTATTTGAATTTCTATTCGCTCAGTATACTCCCCAAAGGTTGAGTTTTGAGCCTGAACAAAAAACCTCGCTGCCGGCGAGATCCTATCCGAGCTGCAATCGGGGTTCGACAAACCGCCGCTACCTGTTGGCTCGAAAAAAGGTAGATCGTGTAATATTATTTGAATTTCTATTCGCTCAGTATACTCCCCAAAGGTTGAGTTTTGAGCCTGAACAAAAAACCTCGCTGCCGGCGAGATCCTATCCGAGCTGCAATCGGGTTTCGACAAACCGCCGCTACCGGTTGGCTCGAAAAAAGGTAGATCGTGTAATATTATTTGAATTTCTATTCGCTCAGTATACTCCCCAAAGGTTGAGTTTTGAGCCTGAACAGAGCAATGAAACCGACAAAATTAACATACCACCGAACAAAGTACGAACAGCGTTTGAGAGAATTACGATATATGTGTTTGTCTTACGAACGCCCAGTGTCTATACAACGAGCAGAATCATTTCTGGCGGGTAACATGTGGGGAAACTTAGGCCGTGAGGCCATCTCGTAACGCTGTCGTGCTACTCTGGACTAGGAAAAACGAAGCATTGAAATAATCAATATAGTATATAACAGAAGATAACTGAAGAACACAAATCTTTTGTATTGTTTATTACTGTAACATAAAGTAAATATCGTTCGTGAAACGTTTTCGAAAAATTAGCAGCAGAAGCTGTTCAATTGCAAGGCACGCATTATTATTGTTGTTATTCAGGTATTTATAGCGTTAATGTTCAGAGAACGATTTATTTAAATGTATTTCATCTCTGTTCCCGCCTGTACAATTACTGCCCCTGCATTTAGGTTAGTTTCTGAATAAATTGAAATGTGTATTTTGCGCAGTCTTTCATCGTTGTTTCTTCGGTTTATCATAAAAGCGTTCAAAAATGTATTATTTTCAAGCCCTACCTATCCAATATTATCTATAACAATATGGCATGTCTATAACATGCTGTCATAACCCAATTATCTCGCTCGAGATTCGCTCTCGGCTTTTTTGAGACCCGGTCGAAATAGCTTCATCAAGCTGCTACCATCATTTTTGGCGAATGCTGTTTTAGTCGCGAAACAGGACATCGTTTATTTTCAATGCACCTCAGTGTTATTGTGTATAATCAGCTCCAAGTTTTTGGCTGCAGAAATTTCCGACAAGAAGTTAATTTAGGGGCCAAAATTTTCCGACTTTTCGGAAGGTTGTAGACAAGCCAGTGCTACAATTATCGAAAATCAAATAAGCGGCACAGTATTGTTGCTATTATAGCTTAATTTGACTATATTTTATCTAATTTTGTTTGGCTTTATTTATTTTTTGCAGCGAGCCATGTTGGCCAAAAACTGAAAACTGCGTTCAAAGTCCCGCCCGGTCGCGCACTAGTGTCTGGCTTGAAAGCGGGTGTCGGTGCTGTCGGCGGCAGTTCCAGTAATACAACGCGGGTTCGCTACGTTCGTCACTATGCTGGACATCGGGACGGAGTATGGGACGTAACAGTATCGCCAAGTGTGGGGATCGGACAAGCTGTAATAATTGTTGGGTCAGCGTCGGCAGGTAAGTCGGTGGAATCAGCCTAAAGGCGTGTTACCAAGCTCAAACTTTTGGTTGAGATTTTGAGCTCAAAATTTGACTATGATTTTGAAGGAAAAATTGCCATGTTTCCAAGTTTTAGATGAAAATTTGAGCTCAAGCTTTTCAGATAATACTACTCACGACGATTGGCTACAGCAATACCATTCCAACTTGCCAAAAATCCAAAAAAGATGCTTTCAAAATTTGATCAAAACGTTTGAAAGTGTGAACACGCCTTCATTCAGTGATGCGCTTGCAGGTTCACCATTGAAACACAAAAAAAATTTTTTATTGGTATCGATCGCAAACACAAACATGAATATTGACAATATTTATAGTAGTAACTTGCACGGTGGCAGCAAGTGGCGCGAGTGTGCGCCTCTGTTCTCAGTGTCTTTTTAAGGTTCCAAATAAATTCATCTTTCTGAGTATCCTGCAAACTCCTCGAAAGACAATAATGCACCAGCACTACAACATTAAGAACAACTTTACAGACGTTTTCGTTACATTTTTAAACCGGCGGACTCTTTATTTCTTCTTACAAACAACAGGAACATGGAAATGTTCAAACTTTTAATACACAACATTCAAGGAAACAGTATCAAGAGTGTCATTTGTCACGTAATAGGACACTTTCTAGCTATAAAGAGACTGAGGAAGCTAATAGGCTTTGTGTTTATTTATCGACCAATATGTCGGTTTTTGGACACCCAGAACAAAACAGTGCCTTCCACTATACACACTTGCGTATACTGCGTCAAATTGAATGTGCTTACAACGTATGGAGCGTTTAATAAACACTTTCGATATATCTCCAGTCGCCTTTCTTTACTACACATACGTTTGTTACATGTTGTTCTGTTCTCTAAGTCACATAGGAAACTTAAAATTATTGGTTTATATGGTTATAAGACAAAATAATAGAAGGGAATTTTATGACCAGTGGTCAGAGACACTGTTTAGGCTAGCGTTAGGCAAGCAGTGCCCGTCAGTTAGGTGATAATGATGGTAACTTTCTAATCAGAATGCTGTAAATGAGACAAACTGTGATACTGCTCGCACAGTTTCAATGAATGCAGTTCATTTCCAAGAAAGCAGTGGCTGCGTTGCAGATAACGTTTACTTCAATGTAAACTGATTTGCAAAGTTTTCAAGCGCACTGGCTGGTGCCTGACGCAATTTATGTTAGCCAAGCTTACGCCAAGTGCTACGTAATCCACACTCTGTCAGCGAGTTGGACCGGTGCAATTCGAACATACCCCGCAGACTTCTGAATGTGTAAAATAACTGCTACAGACATCGACTTGGCTTTGTTTTGTTAGCAAACTCCTGCATGTTAAGATGAAAAATCATACTGAAATTACGTGCCCTACTTACGTTCCACACGGCAAATTTTTGAGTTAATCTTTTCTTTTGCTTGATGGTATTGGAACTTTATCACCGTATATTACATAATGTTTGGACCACAGATGAAGTAAACATATCAACAGCTTTCTCATATAGCGAACTAGCTTGCTAGTAATTGCAACTGCAGTTACGGACTGGATTAACTGCACAAAACTCCTTGCACATTCACGCAGACACGTCTAAACACATGTGCATATGAGCTTGCGTGAGCACGTGGATAAACCCAATAATTGCATGCGTGCAGTTAATTCTGCCCATTACCGTACGTTTATTATTCTCGAAATTTTTGTCCATAACGTGCAATCCATATCATTTCAGACCAAACGGCACGCTTTTGGAGTATCGAGTCCGGCTCGTGTGTTGCACAATACGTCGGTCATGCCGGCTCGGTTAATTCGATCCGATTTGCTCCCGTAGCCGTACGCCCGGGTGAATTGACCTGTGTCACTGCTAGCGGTGATCAGTCTGCGCACGTATTTAGCCTATCGGCAAGCGCGCTCACAAGCACCGGTCAGGCGAATGCCCAACAAAGCACATCAAACATTAACAGCAGCAATATCGGCAACAAGCAACAACTTCAGCAACAGTTTTCCAGCTCCATAGGCACAACTGTGCATCAGCCGAACGCACTTGTGCCGCTTCAGCTGCAATTTGCGGAGCCTGAAGATGATAGCGAGCCGGCGCTTGGCATAATGGGACACGGCGATCATGGGACAGGAACGTGCGTTCCACCGCTGAGCGGCGGAGATCGTGACGAAAATAATTGTGATGGTAAGTTTTTATAGTTTGGGAAAAGTACAGTACCTGCCAAAAATGACTGTCGCTCGCTCACAACTCGCTCGAAATAAATTTCTACTAAAAATAGAATTTATTATTGATTTAGATATTTTCGAAATCTCGATCGAGCCACTCGCTCGAAATACTACGATCATTTCTGGCGCGTACTGTACATAGTATTTTAAGTGGCGCTGTACATCTTTAACTGTACATCACTATATAAGATCAATGCTTTTATCGTAACTGAGTCGGTGGTAAAACGATCCATCAACCTGCTCAACGTTGTTTGATTCGTGCAGCTTTGCCGAGCATGAATCTGTATTCGCTTAAGCTCGCTCATGATATTGTAGCCTATATCGGACGTCTGAGCGATGGTCACATTATTCTCGACAACAATAAACTTATGGTTGTAAACGACTGTGCTCCTCACGTTTCGTTTGGTTCGGCTGTAACGGCGCAATGGTTTGACATCCATGTACCATGAATTTATTTAGTATTATTATCTTGCCATTCTTGCATGAATTCTATTGCCTATTAAGCATTCTGAAATTTTGACCACATTACAGATGTAAATGCATAAACGATAGTTGTAACTGATAGTGGAGAAATTGGCTATACGACAAAATGGCATCTTCCCCGCGGTACAAATTTGAATTATGATACCATGATATTATACTACAAAACGTTTTCACATTTTACAAGCATCCGATTTCAGATAAAAAGGGCAACAAATTCGGCGTTGTTCATTTTGGGTATCGGATTATAACAATTACTTAAATTTTTCAACAACTGAGCCGATACTTAATCACCTTCGCATTTTTTTCTACTGCTACTGTAAGAAAACATGTTATAGCCCTGCTCGCTCGCTCCACCAAAGACGACAGTATTTCTACCGGGTATTGCACAGTATCGTAGCCTAATTTGTATCAGCTCATTATTATATCGTCAAACAAAAAATATTGGCTAAATTTTTATTTACCATAAATTTTCAGTCACGGTTCACCCGAAAACTGTTTGTAGCAAGGCAAAATTGTGTTTTTTTATTTCAGTAATGTTAGCATTACTACAGCAGCAACTCGTTTGAAAGGTAACATTCATTTTTTATCTATTATTATTGTCATAGATGGTTGCTGTTAAGAGCTGCTCCAATCACAAAGTTTATGAATAAAGTTCGAACAGCTCACAGCGCGATGTGAGCTGTTCCAATCACAAAGTTTGTGAATAAGGTTCGAACAACTTACAGCGCGATGTGAGCTGTTCCAATCACGAAGTTTATGAATAAAGTTCGAACAGCTCACAGCGCGATGTGAGCTGTTCCAATCACAAAGTTTATGAATAAAGTTCGAACAGCTCACAGCGCGATGTGAGCTGTTCCAATCACAAAGTTTATGAATAAAGTTCGAACAGCTCACAGCGCGATGTGAGCTGTTCCAATCACAAGTTTATGAATAAAGTTGGAACAGCTCACAGCGCGATGTGAGCTGTTCCAATCACAAAGTTTATAAATAAATTTCGAACAGCTCACAGCGCGATGTGGGCTGGGAGGGCCTGGTGTGATGAAAACGTGTCTTATGTTCGGCTGTAGTGATATGAGAAATTTGAGTCGAATGTCTGTGCGATAGTTTATGTAGCCTTGTTAATTTCTCGCCGGGAAAAATTTAGCCGGATCGGTCGCTCCATGTAATTTTAATGGGCAGGGTTACTAGGTGCAATGAAAAGGGTTCGCTCTGTCACCATGGTTATCAATATATGTGCTACAGTCATTGAGTTGTTTTAAACAATTACTAAAGATTTAATCATTTTGGCAATGCAATCATCAAACATTATCTATGTAGGTTTGCAAATATTAACATTTGTAAATGTTTTTTACAGTATTCGCATAAATATCAAGCGATCAACTGAGTTTGAGCAATGCTTCTTTGTTTATAGACTGTTTTGTTTATAAACTCATGTTTTTTTTCATATTTTGTTGGTATTTAAATGCTTCATAGACTACTTGGTTCATTGTTTTTAAGTTGTTTTTTTATATTTTATAGACACATCAACCGCGTCAGCCGCAACAATCATTCGAACTCCGTCGATTCAACTAACCGGTCATAAAGGCGTGGTAATCGCTGCGGACTGGTTGTGCAGTGGTGATCAAGTGATCACAGCGTCATGGGATCGAGCTGCTCACATCTACGACGTCGAACGCGGTGAAATTATCAATATGTTGTGCGGTAAGTCGGACAAGATCAATGATAATAATAGTAAGCGCTTGTCCGACCACAGCCATCCAAAAAGTGGCGGAACATGTTCATTCTCTGCGAAATTTCAAAGAAGGGGGATAAATTTTGCTTGGAAATACTAAATATTTTCATACTCCTATGTACCTTTACTGTCGCACAAGTATAGGCAGACTACAAGACGACGTTTTAACATTCGAAATAGTGATAATTAATGTTTAAAATCGTTTTGCGACAGGAATCATAATTTATTTAAACACATGAAAAAATTTGGTATTTAGTTGATCATTTTGGTTTCGGTCGTGTGGGTGGAGTGGGTGGACATGCATGGGGGAATCCCACGAAAATGAGGTATTTGGAAGGTGGGCACCCACACTGTCGACAGGCCAGGAGATTTGGCATTATAATTGACTTATAATGTGTGTCGATAACCAAATATAACAAGACGCTGGAGTTGTTGCGTTTCAGCAGTCAGCGGTGAAACCACAACACGGTATGGGGTGTTATTTTTAAGATGACGCTTTCACACCGTCCGTCCAACTGTTTTTTTGGTTTCATATAATAAGTTATGTTATCAGTTACTGACCACTGCTCGTTGGCTGTTGGCTCGTAAGTTGCTCGCTGGAAAAAATTTATTTTGAAATTTTATAGTTATTAAATTATGGTTATAGTTCGTGGTGTGGAGGCCATCTCCGTATAATCGGAGATCTAAAGGACGGACGCACATCTGCTTTTCTTTGTTTTGGGATGGTTTTCGACTTCACTTATAGTAGGACGTGGTGCATGTTAATGTTTTTATTTTTTAGGTGTTTGTAATTCTTTTCCATTGATGTAATAATGCTAATGTGCTGTAATTTCTCTTTATGACAACACTTTTGTACGTATTTACAGTATAATAGAGGTTGATTCATGATTATATTAAAACATTAGTATGGAATAGAATATATACTATTCGAATTAATGATTATATTGTGTATATAATCATTACATTAATTTATTGCAAACTGTATGCTTTGTTGCTTATACACAGGTAAAGTGAGAATTGTTATTGTGGCGAGTACTAGTAGATATCATAATGCAAAAGTTAATTTTAACGATTGATGCCTGGTTGATAAATTAACGAGTGATCATTCTAGTGCTATGACTAAAATAACATATTTCTAGAATAATTGTTTTTTCAGGCCATGACCAAGAATTGACACATACGAGTGCTCATTGTTCACAGAAACTAGTCGTGACGTCGAGTAAAGATTTTACATTTCGACTGTGGGACTTTCGTGATCCGATCCATTCGGTTTCCGTATTTCAGGGTCATAATGAGTGAGTCCATTTTCGTATTTTCATGTGAAAATACCTTTATACAATGAAGTAGTTCTTGACAAATAGCGACAATTTTTTGCAGCTTTTGGAAGAACTACGCTCAGGCGTCGAGGGTACGTCGAACACTTTTCGAACAACAACAATTTTCTCTACTGATAATAAATTAAAGCTTTTGAAACTATTCTTATTGCCCGTCTCCTACTTCACCTATTTACTAGTGTCACAGAGGTCATGCTGCTTGCGTGATTATGACGGTACGGTCGTTTTCGTGCGGTTTAAACCTGGTCTATTTTAAGTGTATGTAGGCCAAACATAGAAACTCGACACAACGAGCTATACGTGGAGGTTACTACAGAATCGGCCCAATATCGCCCATATTAAAATAATATAATTGACTGTGAAGATAATAGCTTTTTCTTGAATTTCTGGTCCCGTGGGCACATTTTGAAAGTGTAGAGTAGGCCGTGGGATAAACATGAATATGTTGGTAGTACGATCCGAGGAGCCCTGGTGTTAAACTGATGTAATCCCTTTAAATGTCGCCCAAGATGTCGCTTTTACACAGTTATTTCACAAAAATTCTGATTCAGTCTTAATTTAATGCAATAATTACGTCCGATGTGTATTTTTGTTGCATAAAATGTAATGGAAGCTTAAAATTTACAATTCTCGCCAAAAGTTATTGAAACGAACAAACGTGGAACAGTAAACCAACGGAAATTTATTTATTCTCGAACAACACTTAAACACTTTTCGAGCAAACGTAGAGCACTTCTCGAAGCAATTTCAAAAACACGCCAATAATTTTGAACTCGCCATGAACAAAATTCGAACACATTTCGAACAATATTTAAAATTTCTCGAACGAACATCAAGCAAGCAGTACTCATTTTCCTCCCAAGCACTGTAATGTTGGTCATTTAAGTCGGTATATATACAGTATGCGCTAGAAATGACTCCATGACAAACGAACTTCGAACAGTAATCGGCCGCAATAATTATCTCGAACAATCATTGAACGGCTCCAGAACATATTTGGAAAAGAGCGCTCGAAATTTGGGGTATTATGCCGAATATAATTGATCTGTCCTAACGAACAACGCAAGTACGGTACTTCTGGAAATTGCTATTTTAAGAGCGGTCACAAGCGGAGTATTCTCGTCGGCCGACAAAGTTATATCTGGAAGCGACGACCGCTCAGTCAAAATTTGGGATCTCAAAAATATGCGCACAGCTCTTGCCACAATGCGATTCGATGCTCCGATCAATCGGTAAACTTTAGAATGAAAAGTTTATACAGTAGTTATAGATAAAAGCAAATCGTTCGAGAAAAATTATTCGCAAATACAAATTTGAAGAGCTGCTGGTTTTTCGACGAGGTTTCGCGAAAGGCTTTCCTGTAACTGTGAGCAAATCATTTATTGTATATCGATACCTATCGAGTTTGGTTGTAGCGACACGAGTGTTCGGTAGGAAAAGTATATGGATAAACTGAGCTCAAGTATAGTTCTAGTAGATGCGCTGTTGGGACTTACCGTAGGATGCATGGATAGGCGATTGCTTGCAGTTACCCAGAAGGAGAAATAATTTGAGAAAAACGTTCAATCCAAGGCAAAACTCGTCGCTATAGTACTAAAATAACTACAGTGAATGAAATCAATTTAAACTGAATTTTACCATAAAGTGTTCATCTGCACCATACACATAAATGATGCTTGTTGCGAAATGTATTATGCGTGAGTAAACTTAAGGCGAACCCGCCAACTATCCTATTTTGTCTTTACCGGTATGGAATCGCAAGCCCTTATTGCAATAAAATGAATTAATTTCATTTGGTTTTTCGCAGTGCTCTTAAAGTCCAACTCGCTATGTTCACGTCATGGAGGATGATAACGGGTGAGCTTGAGCTATGCCGTCTGGTGAAAAGACTTACGTCTTATTAGCCTGTTAGGGTCTCCCGTGGCGGACAGATCAGCTCTAGGACACATGGAGATGTCCGACTCGGCTAAAAGCGAGCAATGGCTAGTGGGTGACAAACCACGATAAAAAGTCAACTGCCGCCTTGTATTTTTTAGGTTTTTCAGCCAAAGGCTAGGACCACTGCTTATATCAAGTGGTTGACGTCAGGAAGGGAATCCGGTCAAGAAAACCTGCTCCAAAACGAAAATCCATGGAACAAGCTCATAGCCAAATGGCCCTTAGTCCCCCGCAGTCCTTAGATGGACAGAGGGTGCTAAGAATCTCGGGTGGAACTGGCATCGCGGGGCGTGCCAGGGAGAATGCAAGCCCCAAGGAAAAGAAGAGATATCGGCTTGGTAGTGCGAATGTTGGTACTATGAAGGGAAGAAGTAGGGAGTTGTGCGAGGCGCTGGTCAGAAGAAAGATAGATGTATGTGCAGTACAAGAAGTCAGGTACAAGGGTGAAGGTACACGCGTGTTTGGTTCTGGTAAAGAACAGTTCAAGTTTTGGTGGTCAGGAAATCGGAATGGTGATAACGGAGTCGGGATTCTAGTTGCAGATCAATTGACGAAGGACGTTGTAGAAGTCAAGCGAATCAACGATCGAGTGTTGTTTGTGAAAATGGTCATCGGCGATGCAATACACAACATATACTCCGTATATGCTCCACAGAACAGTCTCGTTGATTCGGAGAAGGACGCTTTCTATGGCGTACTACAAGACTCGATCGATCTTGTGCCGGGCACAGAGAAATTCATTATCTGCGGTGATATGAATGGGAATATTGGTAGTATCCGCGAAGGCTGGGAGTCGGTAGTCGGGCCCTACCTTACCGGAGATCGTAATGATGGTGGCGTACGTCTCCTTCAGTTCTGTGAGCAAAATAATCTCAGATTAGTGAACACAGAATTCAAGAAGACTGTCTCTCAGATGGGTACCTACGAAAGCGGCCCAGTTGAAACGCAGATAGACTTCTTTATCCGCCAGGCTACTCACAAGGGCGTACTCAACTACAAGGTGTTTCATGGCGAGTCATGCCTCACACAACACGGGCTGCTAGCTATGGACCTGAAATGTGACATAACAGCGCCATATAAACCACTAAAGCGCCCTCATCGCATCAAGCTATGGAAGCTTAGAGATCAGAACACGCGTCAAGAAATTGCAGCGCAGACCCAGGACGTGGATCACTCAACATGGGAGAGATATCGCGCTGACATGATGCGCATTGCACATCGCACTCTAGGTGCCACAAAACGTAGTATGCATAGGCGTGCAGAAACCTGGTGGTGGAACAACATGGTACAAAAGGCCATCCAAGAAAAGAAGTCGGCGTATAAAACGTGGCAACAAAGTAAAAGTGATATTGACCGAGAGGCGTACAGAAGGGCAAAAAGACAGGCTAAACAAAAGGTGGCGGAAGCGAAAGCGTCTGAATATGCTACATGGGCATCGAACGACCACCCCAATCGTCTCGGCAAGTTGTACCGGGCAGCCCGGCAGATGAAGAGAGAGCGACAAGATCTGTGTGGGGCTAGAGCGCTTAGGGATAAAAATGGTGCTTTGTTACTAAAACAAGATGAAGTATTGCATCGGTGGGCTACTTACTCACACGATCTACTCAATGTTGAAAGGCCGTACAGCATAGAAGACATAAGCTGCACGTCGGGACCGCTCAATGAGTTCACTGAGCAAGAGGTAGAGAAAGCAGTGCGAACGATGAAATCAGGGAAAGCAGCAGGTCCTTCTGGTCTGGTGAGCGAATTAATGAGCTTGGGGAACATCGCTGACCTCAAGCTCCTAATGAACATATTGCTCAGACAAGGTCTGCCACATGAATGGCGTCAAAGCTCGACGATTTACCTCTACAAAGGGAAAGGTGACGCGCTACAATGCAGCTCAAATAGGGGCATACGGCTGCTTGAGCACGGAATGAAGCTCTATAAGAGACTGTTTGAAAAAAGGCTACGAGATGCCATCAGCTTTGGAAAGGCGCAGTGCGGCTTCATGCCCGGCAAGAGCACAACTGACGCCGTATTTGTCTTGCGGCAGCTACAGGAAAAGGCATTGGAAAAACACCAGCGTTTTTGGCATGCATTTGTAGATCTGGAAAAGGCTTTTGACACAGTTCCACGTCCCGTATTAAGGTGGGCACTAAGAAAGCTTGGAATCGTTGAGCAGCTGATAGAAAAAGTGATGGAATTGTACGTAGCATCACAATCAACTGTCGCTACGTCAGTGGGTACCTCGGAGCAATTCAACATTAATGTTGGGTTACATCAAGGCTCGGCGCTCAGCCCGCTGTTGTTTGCTGCTGTTATCCAGGCCACTATTGAGCCTCTAGACTGGGAGGTCCTCTATGCCGATGACCTAGTTATAACGGCTAGATCAAAAAACGAGCTACAAGATCGTATGAAAGTCTGACTCCAAGCCCTGGAAGGTAAAGGAGTCAAGGTCAATGTTGGCAAGACTAAAGTCATGGTCACCGACGCAGGAGGGATCCCAACTGCGATGGTCAAGTATCCCTGCAATTGCCGCGGCCGCGGTGTCGGAAACAGTGCAATCCAATGCAATGGTTGCAAGCGCTGGATCCATAGACGATGTTCAGGCCTGCAGCGCATACCATCGTCAAATCTGTCCTTCACATGTCAAACATGCCGCAACCCAAGGCTAACGGACTAGCATATTCGGGTGCTCGGCAATGACTTTGAGATAGTAAATAGATTTTGCTATCTTGGAGATGTGGTGGAAAGCACTGGGGGTTACAGAACCGCGGTCCGCGCAAGGTGTCAGGCAGGATGGACAAAATGGAGAGAGATTGCTAGCCTGCTAATAAATCAATCCATTCCACTGCACATCAGAGGTAAAGTGTATTCCAGCTGTATTCGCCCAGTAATCCTGTATGGATCTGAAAATTGGGCGCTGACAAAGGAAACAGCAGCATGCTTGGTCACAACAGAAATGAAAATGCTAAGATGGATGGCAAAGATCACCTGGGAAGACAAAGTGCCGAACGAACAAGTGATCAAAGGAGTGAAAGTAATGCCCTTGATGGACGAACTCCGATCAAGAAGGCTGCGCTGGTATGGACATGTAACGTAGAAATGACGGACTGCTGCAGATGGCACGCGATGTTCTGCTTGATGGACGAAAACCCGCTGGGCGCCCCCGAAAGAAGCTGGCTGACCTGGTCCGGCAGGATATGAAGACGCTACGACTGAATCAAGCAGTTGCCTTCGACAGACAGAAGTGGAAAAGAGCGCTACGCCATGGTGAAGTCGAACCCGCGCAAGTGGAACAACCGACTCAAAACGGATGATGATGGTTTTTCGCTGACCTAAAATTGGCAAAATCAAATTCAAGTGTCAGAAATTAGACCTTGTTTTTAACACAATTTCGGCGATTTCAATTTGCAGAAATTCTGTTCCCTAATGCATTATCGTTTACATTTTGTTTATAACAGTGTTCGCGAACAAATTTAATGCAAAAGTGACATCACAATGAAATCGACAAAATTTTCGTTCTTAAAAAGTTGGGTAATTTTAATTGAATTTTCGGGAACACAAAATGGTTAGATTTCAATCGCAAGCGCTTTGTTCGCGAACAGTTTTACGCCGTTTTTCAATTGACCAAAAAGAGTTCCGTAACAAAATTTATGCAAAAATACAAAATAGGATGGCTAGCGGGGTGTCCTTAAGTTTACTCGCACATTAGCCTTGCGCTATTGGTGTTGTGAATTCACGGGTTGTTAACGGCGGTGATTCGGTTTGGGAACGGTTACTCGGATTTTGCTTATTTTTGTAGTTTCAGTTTTTCATCGTATATTGAAGTGATAAAAAGATAGAAAACAGAATGTTTTTATTCATACTCTAAGGTTTGCTCACCGCCGTGCACTATCAGGATCAGTGTTCGAAAGCGTAAATTTTTTTATGGTTTGTATGAGGTTTCTATGTTTTCGTGTGACATCTTTTTTTGTATAAACTTCTAGGGTTTCGGTGTCTGCGAAATTTAATACAATTGCAATTCCTCACGATAATCGACAAGTGCGCCTGTACGACCTCAACGGGACTCGCATTGCAAGACTTCCACGAACGAATAGACGGGTAGGTTAACGGTGTTATGTGTAGAACTTTTTTCGCTAATTTAATACAACTGAAATTCCTCACGATAATCGACAAGTGCGCCTGTGCGACCTCAACAGGACTCGCATTGCAAGATTTCCACGAACGAATAGACGGGTAGGTTAACGGCGTTTTGTGTAGAACTTTTTTGCTAATTTAATACAATAATTGCAATTCCTCACGATAATCGACAAGTGCGTCTGTACGACCTCAACGGGACGCGCATTGCAAGACTTCCACGAACGAATAGACGGGTAGGTTAACGGTGTTATGTGTAGAACTTTTTTTCACTAATTTCGTCAAGGTCGGTGATTCCAATGATGATTTTTCTTTGTACCACGTTGTTGTCAATAAATATCCCTGGTTATTGTCCAGGTATTTGAGTGATTTTAGCTTAACTAATCGTTGTGCGATCGCTATTTTATGTATGTAATGTACCTCGGTAATAAACGTAATCAAAGTAATAAAACCAAGCCTGAGTGAAATAAATGATAATCCTGTTAGCCTTGTGGACGCCGAAAATGAACAAATTAAACACCAGACGTTTACACTATGGTATTTAAGAAACAGTATGCTGACTGTACTATAAATAAGACGATGAGTACGTTTTTGGCCGTCTACAAAGCATAAAACCCAATTTTTCTTGAACGGATTGCAGTTTTTCTACTAATATATAATAATGTGCATGCAGTACCCGCCAATAATGACTGTCGCTCGCTCGAAATAAATTTGTTCTAAAAAAAGTTCTTAATGCGTAGTTTCGAAGTCTCGAGCTAGCGACGCGCTCGCTCGAAATACTACAATCATATCTATCGCGTATGGTAGGTATGTTTTCATGACTTTTTAAAATAATTCAGCGACGAAACAGTCGAGCCGCGTGTTTTCTGACAAAAATTATAGCCCTCAGTAGTCGCCCGAAAATCACATACTGGGTTAGAACGAGGCAATTTCAGCATCGAATTATACAAATCCAACTAAAAACAGCGTGCTAATTATTTCGACCAGGGAACAAAATTTTTGTTGTTCCAGTATACTGACCGTGGTAATCTGTCGGCCACAAAAAACAGGTATTGAATCGAAAAGTAGGAATGTAATAAATTCAAATTGACACTTTTTAACGTTCCTCTTAAATGATTCCTTTGTCGTAGAGTTCTCTACGCAATTTTCAGGTAGGATGTTAAGCATCCGTAAGCCCAACAGGCACGGTGTTGTTCGAAAGCGTTAGGGAGCATGTGCTGGTCGACGGGACTCTGGAATAGGCAGATAATGGCTTCTACGAGGATTGTAACCAAATTGGGAAAGCACTGAAGAGAAATTTAGAATTGCTTTCGGTGGAGTACATTTGTGAAACAAGCTAGGCTAAAATTTGGACGAACAACTAGTTTGTGCAATTTAAAATAATTCATTCTCAATTTTCATCACTAAAATCGTGTTCGGGACGTACACCAAGTACAATCATCAATAGATCGCTGTTGTAGCTGTTCTAATCTGTCACTGATTATGAGGACCTTCGATGCCACTAGCTAGAATATAAACGTTTCTAACAAAAATGGGAGTGGACATAGAAAAAACATCACTCATTTCTGGCTTGCACTAAGCTATAGTCACAACGAAAACTTACACCTTTCGTCTGGCCCTGTCGGTAAGAAAAAGCAAAATTCCATAATGAATTGTTACTATACAACACGCATTACAACACCTCGGTCATTTATATTGATCTAATGCCGTTGCTGAATATTGAAATCCTGTGAATATAATTATCAATATTTATAATAATTATGTGGAGTGTGATAAGTGTTTAGTAATTCCTTTACGCTGGTAGATCATTTTTTCTTGTAGCGTGACGAAAATAAATTAATGATCAATGGTTATTTTAATCTGCTTGAAATGGAAATTTTAACGTATGGTAAAATATTCAAGGCGTTAATTATGCGATTGGCTAATTTTTAATTAAGTTAAATTTTAATCAGCAAAATATGGGTTAAAATGGAGATTTAGCTGTATTGTCGCTTGAGCTTTTTATGAAATATGGGTTAAAATGGAGATTTAGCTGTATTGTCGCTTGAGCCTTTTATGAAATAACGATGAAAAATAATGTAATATTATAGTAAACTACCCATTTAAGGGACACCTGTTTTGCTGATGTACGCATTTAAGGGACACAGGTCAACAATTTTACCATAACTCAATTCTGTTTTCAACAAATGTCGGTATGTCTGATATCAATATGTGGACAATAGCATGACGCATACTCTTGTTCATTCAAAAATGGCGAAAAGTTAACCCTTCGCGGGATAAATGCTCAAAACCGAAGGTGTCCCTTAAATGTATAAAACTTGGCCTTTAAGGGACACTAGGTATGCATTTACGGGACAGACGATGCAATTAAGGGACGCTATTTGACAACGGTTGTGGCTGAATTGTATGACAAAGTTCTATACTATGGATCTATTTTTACCTACTGAAATCTAATTAAACGAGTAATTTCCGCTTTAGGTTTCAAAAAGCTGTAATTTGATCGCACATAGAGCGTATTTGATAAAGCTAAGAATATTACCGCACATCAAAGAAGGGGGTAGCCAAGGGGGTACAGAGGGGGTCGTGCAGCCCGTGCGACAACCCATTAACTGGTAAAATGCCATTCCGGAGTGGAAGGGACTAATATAGCGGGTGAACTTGCTAGATACAGATCCAATATTAGGACTTCGGGACAAGAACCTTATGTCTTTGTAAGTATCTCTATAGTTAAAAGGTGGATAGAAGAAAAGACTTTTTCAGAACACCAAAAAGATGGATTAACAGCACCAACTGTAGACACACAAGGGTATTCTTTAATAAACCCGGCAGACTTCGATCAAAATTTCTTTGAAAGATAAATGAAGATCGCATGAGAATTACAGTGCAATATATATATTACATATCAAGGGACATTTAAGTCCCAAATATACACAATAGGTATAAGCTATAATAGACATATTGTGGAGATGAACTAGAAACAGTGAAGACTTTGATAATGGACAAGATGAATGAATTTAAAGGACTCACGAAAAAATTCTTTTAGAACAGAGACATTATATGAGAAGGACGGACATAATTTGAACATACTTAGACTCTTAGGTTAAGTGAAGAGTATAGCGGGACAGAACTAAATTCATACTTGGTGTGCTGAAATGGGCCATTGTGGTCATGTCAGGTTTAGAGAGCCCAGCCTGTGGTATAAACTAGAAAGTGGGGTAACCCACGATTGAGCATTGAGCTGTATCACTGTGAGCGACCGACATTTATGATAGTCATAGTCATAGATACCTTTGAACGAATCAACACATCATCTTTTCCAGCCTGCAAAACCTATATATTCGCAAATTTAACAAATTACAGCCAGGGCCGGCGCTACCATACTATCAAATTTATCATTTGGGGGCCCCGGGTTTGAGGGGGGCCCCGCAGGTAAAATCATGAAAAATCGGTCCGGGTCTGAAGGGGCGCCGCAGGGGCCCTCTAAAGGCGAAAATCACGAAAAATTTTCGACGCTTCGCGTTATCTGTTATCTAAACAAAACTATGTAGCTAAGCAAAACAGTTATCAGTTCTTACAGTCAGTGAATCGAGATGTCAATTATATCAGCTTCTTTCGTGCTTTTTGTGCAGCAATATCGTCCATTAGATTATCGTAATCTAATTGACTTACAATTTCGTGTTCAATCGATATGTTGGCCAGAGCACTGAGACGATCTTGGTTCATTGTGGAACGTAGATAGTTTTGTTATGTGTTTAAGCTTAGAAAAACTGCGTTCACCAGACGCGACTGTGACAGGAACAGTCAGAAGTATGCGGTGTGCGATGACCAAATTCGGATAAATGTCGTGAAGATGGTGTTTGTACATGTAGTCCAGCACATGAAAAACGCTCAGCCCGCGAGACTCGGCATTGCATAAAAATCGTGATAGTTCTCTGTACAGGTCGTCGGGTTCAGTGTCGCCGAACAGTTGAGAAAAATCCTGACATTTTTGTTTCAGTGCAGATTCGCCGCCTTCCGTTGATAGGTTCTTATACGCCGTTATTGGGCTCAGAAATCCAAAAGTCTCCACGAAAGTCTGGGTTTGGGTGTAACGCTCATGTACCGATGCTATGGCTTGATCAAGCAAAACATTGAAGAATTGGGCCTTGAATTGGTTTTCAGGCGATAAGGTTCCCACGTCATCAGCCGCTTCATACTCAAACAGCCTTTTTCGTTTCCTAGTTCGACGCTCCGGAAATTTTGCTTCTACTCCTACAGCTTCTGCAATATCGAGAGCCGATGCCACCGCCTGTGAGTACCCGTTGTTGCAGTACTTTCGCAAAAAATTTGCCGTCCGATCAAGTTCGATAGTTTGTTGCTCCACGGTAGCCGCAACTGATTGCAAGAGCTTACTCGTTTTGTTAATTTCCAACAGAATGTCGTACCAAACGCAAATGCTGAAAATAAAGGACCACTTCTGAATCTCTGCAGCTAGTCCACGTGCTTCCGAAAACCCGTTAGAGTTCTTTTTCTCGAGGCAGATTCGTTGAAGTTCGTTTAGGGCGCCTAGGACTCCATTGAGATCGTATCGCAGCGGCTTGATGCACTCGATTCGGCTCTCCCATCGGGTGTCAGAAATGGCCTTCACCGTAAACAGGTCAACGTTAGCTTTAAGAAGCTGCCAACGCTGTGATGAACCAGCAAACAGTGCATATATACGTTCCAGATTACCGAAGAAAGAGATTGATTCGACTGATGACTTAGCAGCATCCAGGACAACCAAATTCAGCGTCTGTGAAGCGCATGGCAAAAAAGTGCTTTGGGATTCATTTCTAGTAACCTTGCTGCGACATCTTTTCTTTGCCCTTCATGTTCGAACCAATTTTCATACGTCAGCGCTCGACAGTCCAAAACCGAAAGCTCCCATTTGAGGTTGGTTAGGAGAACATCCAGTAGGGATTCGCTTGTAGTGCTGCCAACGTCGCAAAACCCAGAAACCGTTCAAAAATGTTATTGCTAACGCCAGGCTGTACCTTGACAAAGCGCAGACATGTCGTTAACTGCTCTCGGTGCGAAACGTAATAAGAAGTAAAGCGAAAAGGTTTTTGATAGTATCAACTCCCATCTTCCCAATTTCCCATGTTCCCAACTGGGGAGATGGGAAATAACTTCCCGTCTTCCCTATTTCCCATCTTCCCAGCTGGGAAGACGGGAAATTTGGAAGATGGGAAAACAAGTGTTGAGAAAATTTGTGTGTCTAATTGCACAGAGACACACATAAATAGTTAAAATCTTCCCCGGGAAGTTCCGGGAAGTTGGGAAGCCCCTAAAGGTGACATGGGCCAAAGGTGCGATAAATCTTGCGAAATATGGTGCTAATTTTTCACACAATTATTCTATTCTATATTTATTCAGCGTTTTCCTTTTGTTACGTAACGGGAGCGCTAAAAATGCACCGTTCTCATGAAGCATATGATATATGTTAAGCTATACTTCAGATAAAATACGTAATAGATTCAAAACATTACCGTTTTCATGCTTACTTTTTGTTTAAGCATCGTTTTTAATCTGTCCCTCAGGGTATCATATAATTATATAGACCAACAAAATAAAATATTTAATGCGTCCCTTATTACCGTACAGGTGTTCCTTATTACCATACATGTGTCCCTTAAATGCTTAAAAACTCAAAATTTTGACATCTGACAGTTTTTATATCATCGTCGGCAATAAAACAACTATTTCTTAAAATGCTTGATGCCGATCGATAGAAAATCGAACGGAGAACACAGTGATATAAAAATGGTAAATTTTACTTACCATCAAAATCCGGAATAAAGCTGCAAAGTTTTGGAAAAAAATGGCGTGGAATAATAATGATTGATAAATGTACCGTTTAGCTCGATAAACTGTCCCTTATTCTTTACCGAACAATATAGTCAAATCAAAAGTAATATCGCTAGAAAGAACAAAAAACGGCGATTAAAGCGATATACAGCAAGCTGTAAATTTATTCAGTGGAAATAAAAAACACCTGGTTTAAAGTTTAGTGTCCCTTATTTGCGTACGTCCCTTAAATGCACAAAATATAAACAATATTGGTGTAAAACAATTGATCGGCACTTTTATGAATTGCAGTCACGATTTCTTGGGCCACATAATTGTGGCGCTGCAGAAGCACTGACGTAGTATCCCTCATATGGGCAGTTCACAGTTGGCGCCCCCGCCGCCCTGCCCCCTAAGTTTACAAATTGCGAAAAGCATATTTTACTTGCAAAATGTTCAATCGGTCTGTTGAGATGACCACCCCTTTGCCTAGGTTTTAATGTTTTACGGCGGGGCGTAGGCTTTTCTTTTTTTTATGTTTTTTTTTATATTGTGATTTCTCAACGCTTTTGCTTTGCGCGTTGCGCAAAGAAGTAAGTGGCGGTGGGTAGGTAAAATAAATGAATATATGTCTTAGAACGATCAGGTCAAATCACATAAAACACTTTACTTTACTTTTTGTTTGTTCTTCTTCATATACATATACATTTAATATATATATATATAGATGTAGTTTGAGTGGGATTTCGGATTGTGTCTTACACTCTAATTTAATTATATTTGAATTTGTATGTGTCTTAATATTTTTGTTTTTTTTCGATTCGGATTTTGGAGTTGGGGGTTGGGCTTCCTGATGCCCTTTTACCCTTCCCTCGGCGTGCAACTTCGATATACAACTACCAATCATATTGATTTATGATTTTAATTTTTTTTTTGTATTCTTATTATAATACATTATAATATAATTTGATTTGGGTCAACGAAAAGATACGATACGGGACTAGCATCGGTGTGTCGTGTTGTATTATGCGGCCCTGGGAGGTTTTGCCTGGTCTATTTGCTATACTAAACAAAGTAGAATAAGTAAATTTGATACATTAAATACATTTACACCATCCCGGCGTGGCCCGTCGCGGCGTTTGGGCTACGGGCGGCAAATAGACGCAGATAAAGTGGAAGGACGATGGCGGCGCCGGCGACGACGTATACCGCGCCGCGCAGCCCCAACACGCCTCTCGCACCCTGGGGGCGCTGACCCCCCTCCCCGGGGCCCGCACTTTGGGCTCGGGTCTCGTTCCCCGTGCATATCAGATTTTCTAGTCCCCCTAGTTTTTTATTTAAATGTCAGCGCAAAGAAATTCTCATGCTTTTCAGGCCAAAATTCAAATTTTTTAAAAATTTCGATTTGCCACAAATTCTAGACCCCTTCCGATCTCCTAATGACAACTCAAAAATTTTTCTCTCCTATTTGCCCCAAAATTGGCCCTGTGCGGTTTCAGGGTTGTAAATAACGAATCATGTGTTATGTCGACGATACGATGTATGACTATCCCGCCATGGCCTGTTGAGCTAAGGTGGCCTGCGGCTACTTATCCTACAGGATATGAAACTCATCATCTCAAAATTCCCGATCGTATTGTCGGAAAAATGGGAAAGCCGGAATTTTCGTCGTTTCTGAAAAAGCGCTGTACAGACAATGCATAACAATATTTGAGTGAATCGCGCATGATGGGTGATGGAACATGGGCTGCGAAAGCTGAAATTTTAGCGACTGCTGGAGTGTTCCAAACTGACGTTGAGGTTTACGACGTTATGAGAAGTACCATGGTTTGGCACAGGTGCGCAATGCCATATCGAAAATGTTTGGGGCCCATCACCGAACGGGCGAAATGTGAACGATCATTTCAAAGTTGTTCAGCGCGTAAAATAGACCGTGAAATAGATAGACTATTTGGGTTACAACCGTCGTATTCGTCGGTATTTGAGTACCACCTTCATTTGCTGTTCTATCAGAACTGTGCTAAAAAATTTTATGTCCTCATCATTTTGGGTGTATACTTTTTGACAAAATACACAAAGTTTGTCAATACATTATTGAAAGAATTAGGAATATTTTATGTTAGGGTAACCACAAATGGCCCTCATATAGGTATACTGTAATCATTGTCATGAATCTGCTGGATCGGCATTCTTCGCCTGGAGTGTATTTCACCCTTTGTTTGGCGATTTACTTTCCCCAAATTGACTAAAACTAAACAGGCAATCTAGACCTAGCGGCCAAGTATTACATCGAACAGCAAAATTGGCAGTTACCCTTTGTTCCCACAATTTTAACGCCAAAGAATAGGTTTTCTGAAATTTCTCATGCCAACTGTACCTACCAAAATTATGTGACTGGATATATGGGTTATACTGTAAAACTTGCTAGCAATATTGAACTGGCAATATTGAGCTGGATCTACATATAGTGAATGTGCAAACTTTTGTCTAATGAAATATAACTTATTTCTTCGGCTTATGCGAATTGCAGGCTTTCGAAAAGAGCTATACGTTCAAATCCCGCTTCTGTTTGTCATTTCCAAGCCCACTGACATTTAAACAAAAATCCTGCAGCAGAAAAATATGGCACGTTAGATAGAGGAAAAATCTGGCATGACAACGGTCGTTAGATCTCAAAGCTACCCGATGCCATTTTGTATTCGGAACGTTTGGTGGATGAAGAAAAAGGTTAATTTCCGAAAAGTGTATGCCAGATTCACAGTGAATGGTGGGATTTAATACTAACGTAAGACTATGCAAGAGGTGCAAACTAATGTTATGGTTATATGGAACAACGCCGAGGTAGCGTCTGCTCGACGTGCACGCTGGCATTGTTGGAAACAACGAAGCTGAATATCTTTCTGATCATCGCAGAGTCAATGCTAAGTCGTCTATTTTGACGAAAAGGATGTATACGTGTGGTATGCCTTAGGACGTAGTGGCATTCAACGCCGCATGTCATTAGTGTTCGAAAGTAGATCCAAAGTTGTCGTGGAAAGCTTCAAAATTGCATTCGGTTTCAATCCCAAAATGATATAGGAAACAAAAAATTGTTCTCGATATTATATACATCTTCGTTTCTAGAATGCGACGGTTATAAATATCTGTCCGTAGCGATTAACTACTTTAAAGTTGTACTAGCAAGTGAAGCGCGAGCGAGTCTTTTAAAGGAAAGCCGATATCTCAGCGCATTTCATCTTATTTCGCATAATATGGTTGACTTGAACACTGATCATGTAGCGTAACTGCATGGGGCTCTTGCCAACGTAACTTCAGTTTTTAGAAAAGAGTAAAAATCTTATGAATGAAGAGAGTGCAAAACTCCTGGCATATTTGCACTGGGGAGTGAGAAAAAAATGAGTGCAAAGCTCCTGTTATACCGGTACAATAGCGTCATTTGGTAACAAGGGTTAGAATCGAGTAAAAATGATACGCTGTTATATGGCAAAAACAATATGTTCTTTTCTGATGCAATAATCTACTAAGTCAGCACCATGATAGGTGCCGATAGAAGGTTACCCTTACTCCCCAAGCCAAGTGTACAACTCTGACTGCTCCGCTCACTCTCTAAGCGAAGTTTACCTCCGGACGGCTGCGCATCCCACCACCACCGACTGCGTAGGAAATTTTAGCAAACATGATGGGAAATTAGGAAAAATTTATCGTAGATTGATGAAAATCATGAATTCCTAAAAATTTCCCACCATCTTACCCCTGCCGTGAGACGACGAACGTTCAGTTGACACATATGATATTTAGTTCAAAATCTATTGAAACACAAATGTGACAAATGCAATAATATCTAATTGTTGGCATATTCTTTTCCAATTACAAGCGATAAAACTGTATGGAGTTATTGGTTACGACAGGGAGTTTTCTAGAAGCTTATACAGTTAAGAGCAAGATAGTTGATGTCTTTTTCCGAAAGGCCATAAAAAGCTAACAAAACTATATATATTAAGCCTTTATTTGATTTGCAGCGCCGTATATATACGACGCTCGGCTAGACTCGAAACTTTGCTTATGTTGGTTTTTTTCTGTGTCAAAGTTTGGGTATTCGGTCGCGTATTTACCATATCTAGCAACAACGAACCAGAAGCTGTTTATTAGCAAAGAGGGATAATTGTTTGATGTGGGAATTAAGGAGTTTTTATCGTTGTAGGCATCATTTATAAATGTATATAACTAAGGCAAATTTGAATGAATATTAGATATTCAAGAATTTTGGTTCGAACGTGTTCAAACGATAAAGGCGTGTTCACACGCTCAAACTTTTTGGTCAAATTTTGATCAAAATTTGAGCTCAAATTTTGATCAAAATTTGAAAGCATCTTTTTTGCATTTTTATCAAGTTTGAACGTGTGAACGCTGTTCAAACTTTTCATTAATATTCCTGTAGCCAATCATGGACGAGATGTATTGCCTGAAAAAGTTTGAGCTCGAATTTTAATCTCAAATTTTAAAAAATTGCAATTTTTATTTAAAAATCACCATCAAATTTTGAGCTAAAATTTTGAGCTCAAAATTTGAGCAAAAAGTTTGAGCGTGTGAACACGCCTTTAAAGTCATTTCTTATAATAACTTAGTCTTTTACACAAAGCGGCCAAAGCAATCACATTGTGTGTTGACTGAAAGAATTGTTTTTGCTTACAACCGGAATGAAATTAGATCTAATCATATTGCTATCTTCATGAAGTATGACTTACTTAGCTTGGCTGTTCCGATTGAAAGCCAGGCTCCGCTCGGGTGTTGGGCTACTAATAATACAACTTTTGAGTTCAAAAATAGATAGGTATATTTGCGAAAACATGCAAACCAACAAATGAACTTATGTGATGCGGTTTTAGAGCTTTTAAGACTGAGCCGTGATATGGTTCTGTAAATGTTTAAGTGTAAATATATGTTTAAGTGGCTATGATATTGTTCTCTAAATCAGGTGTTATAATTATGTTTGTTGGTTTAGAAAGATTTTAAGAGCCGTCCCCACTTTTCCGAGGCATACAAGGCTCGGCTCCTACAGACAGGCTGGGACCGGCTTTTGCGACGTCATGTCAGGCTCAGCCCGGCTCATAAGGCGAGTCTCGAGCCTAAATTCTCGTCTCTCTCTCTTTATACTGTTCTTAAATAAACCTAAATACTAACCAACTTTAGCTGATCTTTTTATAGCCATCAGTAACTTTTTCAAAACTATTTTGGGCTTGTCTTATGGCTGTTTTCATTTTATCACGCGGTATGGTTTTAAGCTACTTAAATATTTTATTTCCATAAATGTATTTGAGCGTTAATAGTTTGTTTGTTTACGGTAAATCCGCTTTACTTTTATACAGCACTTAATATATACTAAGTGCATCGGTCGGCAAATTCACAACTCCCGTGAAAATTGTAACGTAATAACACATGATAAAATAACAAATACCAAACCAAAAAATTCCTGATTTTAACACCTAGCTATGTTATACAATTTCCAATAAATTAACTGCCACAAGATATAATTCAGTAAAGAATAGAAGTTCGTTTGAACCGTCGACGCCGAACCCGCAGCTTTGTCATAGACAAATGCAGTAAAAGGCACAACTAAAGGACAGTTCTGTGCGACAAAATAATAAAATGGGTTATCCATCTTTTCCATAAAGCAGTGGAGGATTCGGTGCAAAAATAGCGAATTTTCCTCGAATTCATTGTACGAACGGTCCAGCAGTAGCTCGGAATACGCTGCGCATTTATATATTGTCAATGTTCACACAAAAATATGCTTGAAGCAACAACTTTAGGTTGGTACTTACCTTACCACCAAACCACAGCACTATATGAAAAAGATATTATAATCTTTCGCCATATGAAAATAAACAAATATATAATTATATTTTGAAAGTATATGTGCATTATACTTTGCACTTGCTAACGAATATATACACTTATTCGGCGCTAAATCTATCCGATCTCAGCATATTTCGCTTTGTCTCTCTCGTGCTGAAACATATCGCTTCAGTATGTTTATTCGCACAGAAACATTTGAAATTTTTTAACTTATAACTCATGCAGTTGCTCTGGTGCAACATAATACAGTACGCAGCAGTGCATTAGCTCGGTTCGCTTCATAGCGTGGGTTTGGCTGCGTGCTGTTCGCTCGCGTGCGAGAAGCCTTAAGGATCCAAGCAACAGCTTCGCCATAACTCAGTGGTTCGCGAGCGCAACTCTAACGCAAACGGCTCGCACACAGTTTATTCAACGCTTTAGTAGAAATTCAAGCTAATTCATGATGTAAAGGGTTATTGAGATTAAGTGCACCGCTTGTTTAAATATACCATGCAAATATCTCATTTTATCAGTATTGCCTAAATGTTGTTTATGTACTTGTACGTACATCATACATATACTCTCATGGGGTGTAAAGGGGTTTCCCGTGACGCCCAGACTCCCCTCCCACTCACCGGCGCGAAGAGCCTAACCCTCATGAATGGTCCTCCATCTTCCTCCCCTGACGACACCGAACCCAAAGGCGCCGAAGCCGCTACACTCACCTAACACCTACGACCAGCTGACCTGATTAAAGCCCGGGTACCGCCCCACCCTAGAATAACCGATTATTGTTTTGTTTCTCTGATGCCTAAAATAACCCTCAACCTTAGTCTAAGCCTAAGCTTATCCTTGGCTCACAAATGAACTTTCAATTTTCGTCCTATGGTACTAATGTTAAGTCTTCTTCCCTCAGGTAAATAGGGCACAGGCACAAATATTACCCAATATTTCACCCGATTCCACAATTTTTCTGCAAAATTTTTACCCTTTTCCTTAAATGTTTTGTAATTTTTCTGTTGGGGGAGGGTGTGGATGGGGATTTAAGGGTGCGGAACCTAAAGGTAATTATGGTTCAGGGAGACCGTCATGTTAGAGGGTAACCCCCACTACCCCTTGTGGACACCTATGAAGTTACTGTTGGACTACTGGAATTGTTACAATGCAAGCACAAAATGAGTTGTGGAGTAGCCTTTTGAATTCAAAACGACATCTTACGAATATCTAGGCAGAGAATTGCAAGTACGAACGATCCTATTTGCGGAAAAAATAAGTACATATGCAAAGATCCAAATGTACAAGACTAAACATTTCTGTAGCCTGCTAAAATCTTCATCTTTATTTGATTACATATAGAATTTTCAGATAATTTAAGAACTTTACCGCTACCAACTAGTATAATGTCAACCGAGCGAACTTTTTTGGCCATTAAGCCGGACGCCGTTCAACGTGGTCTCATCGGAACAATCATTCAACGCTTTGAGCAGCGCGGCTACAAACTGGTTGCAATGAAATTCATGGTACCGAAACAGGACTTGCTTCAAGTAAACTCACGATAATCGTAAAGCATTTTACAGTTTTTCGATCTAATGGCTAGCTAGATGACATAGATTGTTTTTAGTTCAAGTTTGCATACTAAAGCCACAACTATAATGGCAGTCGAATATTTTCAGATTAGAATTTGATATCACAGCCTCTTCCAGTTTTCTCAGTGTAGGTATCATTTATCGTGGTAAATTGTAATAGATGTTTCTTCTAGTTTCTTAGAAGGCAAACCCACTGGATAATCTAACATTATCATTACTATTTAAAAGCCCAATTTTTAGTCTTGGACGCCGTGGCCAGTTCAGAAACGGACACTGACCTGCTAACCGAAACTAACGGGATTTTCGACTACGACATTCGGCGCATCAAATATCGTTGTAAATTGGCTTAAAAGTAACAAAAATGTTAACATAAAGCATGTGTTATACATATACAATAGAATATATCATAGCAATGCATGGTATTAATATTAATGTATTACATAAATTTTGTGATACGATGAGAAGTTATTGCGCCTGTGGTCAAATGTTTTGATGGTAGTTTTATATCCACTTTGATCCTTGGGTCGATCCCCAGTCTGTACTCGCCGTTTTTTGTTCCCAAATGCTTATGATAAACAAACCAATGAAAGTTATCCATCCACAGGACGCGAGTATATAAAACTTTTTCTTAGTGAAGGTCCACTTTCCCGCATTTTCGGTGGAAATCGCCAGCAATTCAAGCTTCAATAACACTTTTTAAGGAAAATAAAACTGAAAGGCCTTTTCATAAGTTTTGCCAGCACCTAGCTTTCACGCTTATTGAGGTTTGTTTCAATCTGAAGCATAAACTGCCTCATCCAATGAGTACGATTGTCAATAAACACAATGTATTCAAGTCAAAATAGGTAATAACACCTATCTAACAAGTAAAAAAAATTGTCGTAGGCATAACGAAATGATTTTAGTGTAAACCAAATTAAATTACAGATCATTCACTTTAAACTGAAGAAGAGGGATTAAAAAATTCGACACAAAATTTTCTTTGTGTTACGTAGATCACATCAATTACAAAAACTTGTCGGTACTACAACATTTGATGCAGCCAGCAATTTGCTAGGTTCTTATCGTATAATACAGTAATTATATAGTAATTTAAATTTTGTGAGTAGTTGTAAAATACATAAAGCGCACGAACATTAGTAATTTTTGCAGGTGCAATGATTAGTCAGTAATATGAATTTTTTAGCCCTAATTTTGTTTCCCAGCCTCTTGAGTTTTAAAGCAGAGCATCTACTACATCTTTTAAATGTTTTCGTTATACTGAGCTTGCTTTCTTTATGCCTCATTGCCTTTTCATTACTCCAGCATTAACATGTGTAAACTACGAAAATATATCACAATCGAAATCCTATATTCTTTCACCATTGTTTTTATATTGGGTGGCCATAAAAAATGAAGATTAATTTTGATACATCAAATATGTAATAAGTCCAAAAACCAATCAATGTTACATAAATATGACGACTGAACACAACTGTAAATTGCGCTCACCATTTCTAATATGGTATTTACACCTTCCATCATTTAACCTTGACCTACTGTAGTCTTTTGTATAATATATGGTCAAGGTCCGAGGGCTAGCCTGGTCCTCGGGGGGAGCAGGCCTTTGATGTCCTGAGGGTGATTAGCCGTTCCCGGGATGGGGGTTAGCGTTTGCGTGGGAGGGACATCTATCAGGGGGTCGACGCGGTGCCGAATGCAGGTGAGGGCGTCCGACTCATCACTGGATAATCCCCACCGTATCTCTCTTATTATAAGTATGCATGCTCAGTTGTATCAAGTGTGCATAAGGAAAATTTCGTACTCGATCATACTCATGTAATTTCTTATATAAAATTATGTGGCCGTTTTGTCTTACCCCCTCCCTGCCGAGAGGATTCCAGGATGGTACTCCGTATGTTTTCTGGCCATAAGCTAATAGCAGTTCGAGAATAGTCAGAGATTTTACAGCAGGCGTAGCAATCTTCGGGTGCTCATATTCTTACTCTGCTCTGATTCGCTATCGGCAAACTAACGTCTGCTGCCCGTCAAAAGAATCTTGGGGAAGGGTGGTAGCCGATAGTCCCAAAAAACCTTGGGGGTCTGTCCTGGAATCCTTTCGAAACACGAACATATCATCGTGTAAGGGAAAGTATATACATGAGTATGACCCAGTGCCATACTCGTCTACGAAATTTTGCTTGTGTACTTTTGGTTGTATGCTTTACTTCCGTCAAACCACAATTATCACATTACCATGTTCTAGCACAATTATTGTCCCTAACTCATAACTATTTTATTTTAGCAACATTACGCTGCTCTGGCAAGCAAACCATTCTTTCCAGATCTACTCAAATATATGTCATCAGGTCCGGTTGTTGCTATGGTTTGGGAGGTGAGCCGTGTACAACTTCAAAATTATTGTACTAAATTACACGCAGTAAATGTTGGCTCTCTCTTAGGAACACGTGTACTTTGTCATTAAATATGGCACCAAAACTTTGATAACATACTATTCAGTACACTCAAATGAAGTAAAAGTTTAACTTATCGTAAATACGTTTTTGGGTTTTAATTTTCGGTAAAAGCTTATGGCTAAAAAGGTCCCACTCAACACTCAAAATTTTACTCGTTTTTGCAGCGTAGAATAAAATTTATGTCAGCATCTCACATGACAATATTTTAGTGTTGCCAGGCATATAACGGCGGGTCGACTGCTTTCGTGGCCGTTGTCCAGCACTAATAATGGCCATCACTCATTGTGGATTACTGTTGAGGCTTTCTCTTTGTGTACACGAGTGCCCCAAAAATATCGACACTAGTTAACATGTTCTAAATGATTTTAAAATAATTGGCAGCTCTAAATTGCTGTTATCATCGAGATAACAACCAGAGGTATATAACACGTTTTTATTTATATATATTTCAGGGCAAAGATATGGTCCATATGGGTCGGCAAATGCTGGGCGAGACTAATCCGCTCGCATCACTACCGGGATCAATTCGTGGCGATTTTAGCATTGATGTTGGCCGTAATATTTGTCATGGCTCGGATTCAGTAGAAAGTGCTAATCGAGAAATTGCGCTCTGGTTCAAAGACGACGAGGTTTGTTTATTCTTTAGAAAATTCACCTGCGCAGTTATGGATGGCCCACTTTCGCATGCAAAAAATCTTGGCAATAGTTTCTGCTTTCGATGACGCTTAGTATTCCTAGCAGAGCAACAGGTAACAAATGTAGCATAGGGAGCCGGGCGTTCAAAGATTTGCGATAGCACGAGTTTGAACGAGTAGGCAGCGTAAAAAATTTCTGGAGCCGCCAGTGGCTGTATTACGGTTATTGATGACAAAATTACCTGTGATTCCTAAGAATCGGCTGTGTTCTCGGTGTACAACCAATGCTAAGTGAAAATATCTAAGCCTAAACAGCCAATTGCTTCTATACCAAATGTAAGTATAAACTAAGCTGAATGCTTAAAACATCATAGGTGTTGTCTATTTGTACTCAAGGGTACGGAAAGAGTCGTCAAGTGTTAACCTATTAGGTATGAAGCTAAATAAATTGTGCCAATGTTTTGTCCTAAAGTTGTGCAACCAAAAAATGATACTAACATCAGAATCTTATAAAAATCGAGATCGTTAAGTAGATGCTTCGCAAGGACCGCTGGGTTTCTATAATTTTGGGGCCGTAGTTTTAAACTGAAGCCTGCTATATTGTAATCTATGCTTCTATGTTCTACTCGTTAATATTTGTGAACCTCTGTAGTCTCCACTTTGCCGTATAAGTTGATCGTTTATGAATTCTCATTAACAGAATAAACGACATAGTTAGCATTTCAATCACCTATTCTTAGCGCCATGTTAATCCTATAACGATTTTATGTTAGGATTTTATGTTTTGTGTTATATTTATTTGCTTGGAACAAAAGTCTCCAAATGTAAAAATTTAGGTACAGGCGGGAGTTGAACACCCTCTGGACCGGCAAGATAAGACAGCGCGCTAGACAACTCAACCACGTTTTACAAACGTGTTCTGCATTACAGTGCGGGTCATATCAACTGTGGTGCGAGTTTCTCAAAGAGGTTTGAAACGCTGCAGATAGCCTAGTCTACTAACTTATAGTAGGAAGAAAGTAATTAAGACTAATTAACAGAGCGGGTAGAAAATAATTAAAAGCAATGAAAACCTGACCAACGAGGCAGAAATAAAACACGGAAAGTTAGCTGCCCAAATTTGGTGGTTACAGCCAGCAAAACTGTTACACAACCGCTACTTACTTTTTCTACGGTTTGGATCACCCAGTATGTCCTAGCCCATGCATATATATCTAGTTTGTTCAACCACCGAAAAAATCTTAAAGATTGCTGCTGCAGTTGGTTTAGTTTACTTATAGGTTATACAGCAGGAGATAAACAATTAGTGGTTGGTACATACGGTAAACCTACTTGTAATAAACAATTTTTAATAAAAAAATTATGGCACAAAAGTTTTATATTTACACTTATTACTATGAACTGACAATAATGCCCTGGCCGATATTCGTCTGTTTTAGGCGTATAAAAGGAAAAGACTGTATAACACCTACACATGGAAATCCTAACATATATTTAAGACTTAAACCGTTGGCTTAATATATATAGCAAAGAGCTGATGATCATTTACTAATGATCAGATCGTGGGTAAATTGGCAATTTCGTGATTTAGATCATTTTTATTGCAATTAAGAATATTTCGTCTAGCTTCACTTAGTGACAAGATTATATTCCCATACTGTTTCACTAGATTTATCGTGAAATCATATTGATTTCAGTTGGCTTCCTATTCTCGGTCGATCGATCAATGGGTCTATGAATGAATGAGGAGTGCGCTTAGATAACGATAGAAAACAAAAATTGTACATTCAATTTACGTTTAACATGCAATCAAAATTATGTAAAGCAGAAACTATAAATGTTGATAAATATATTGCCGCAGTTTAGAAAGATACGTGAATAGAGAGGGTACGCAGTAGGTAAAACAATGGGTTAGTTCATCTTTCCAGAACTTCTGCACATTTTTCAAACATTTTGCTAACTGATGATTGCTCGCTTTCTGATATTGACTCGCTCGGGCGATATTGCATCCTTATCATCGCAAAAATCACAAGCTGCCCTTACCATATTGCACGTATCTATGAAGCAATTTTGGATTTCAATACATCAAAATATCTGGACAGAGTGCTTGCGCTAAAGTGGTGTCTACTTTAAAATTTATGTGCAACTAAAAACTTTAACCTGCTCCCAATGACTATCCTATTTTGTTGTTTTGAAAAAAATAGTGTTCCCGAACTCAACAAGAATTAGCTATTGTCTCTTTGCGAACATCAAAATTGTATGTGAACGAAATTTTGTCGCTTTTGTATTAGAAGGGTTATGTTCGCAAACAATAACTAATGAGCGACACTCGTGTACAGAAAGCATCTACGGTAACCGAATAAGTGAAGACCAAAATATACCGACATATATAAGATATATGGTACGCCCAATGCCATTTACATTGGCATGAATTTGTTCGCAACAAACACGAATCCTAATTCAAATCCGATATCGTCATGGAACTGTCACTGACTAGATTTCAAATCTGTAGCTCTTAGCTATCTATGAATCTAATCCCCGTTTCTTACTGTTCCATTTCCGTAACAATGGATATGGATAGTTGGCCAAAATAGCATGGTCAGTTGGTGTACGTTAATTAAGTCGCACGTTGCAAAATCTCACCTATATTCAATATATCGACAACTAGAAATCAAAAATCTTCGATAAACACGCCGCTTTGAAACCGTTCAGTGATTAAACATCACTGGACTACCGATCCCGCAAAATCCGAAATTAGAATGAGTTGAACTCTATATTACGCGCCAGTTGCCAATTATATATATGTACGGCTCTTTGCGAACTCAAAAATTTTGATCTAGAACAAATTTTTATACGCATTTATATCATGAGATCAACGCTTTTATCGTGTTTTGAAAGTAGCAGCTTAAAATATATACTTCGCCGTAACAATTTTAATTTTACCAAAGGTCTGTACTTGCAACGAACTTTAAGACTGTATAACTCGATTCAGCGTATACTATTAGAAGTAGACTGAAATAAACACTGAATCCGAAAATTACCATATATATTACTAAAATTACCGCGCTTCGGTCGAGCTAAAAGCGCCGAAATTGCGAAACATTTAATTTATTTAGTGTCCAAATTACAGGAATTTTTTCCTAACTTTAACGGCCAAAAATTTTAAACAGCTGTCCGACGACTCAAAACGTTGACAGTTTTCGGAGTCGTTAACAGCCGGCCGTTAGCCGACATACCGGATAGTGCTTGACTGCTCGGCTGCCGTCCTAAAACAGTTGATTGACGACCCCAAAATGCCCGTTGGTCGGCATTAGCGACTACTAAACGCTGAAAATTATTAAGGGACAGCAGGTGGGCATAAGGGGTCCCTCCCACTTTTACGAACATTCGTGAAAAAATTAACCCATGACGTTATAACAAAATGGGCCAGTGTAACCTTTAGGGGCGGAAGTTAAATACATGCTATGCCGTTCTCGATATACTAAGCCTAAGCCTTAGTCTTAGCCTAAGCTAAGGCTCCTATATGAGCCATGTACTAAGCCTAAGACGGGGGGGGGCTGCCGCCCCCGAACCCCTTGTTCTAGGCTGTTCTTTTTTCTAACGTTATAACGTCCAGCCCCTAAAGGTTTCATGGGCCACAAAATAGGTGTGAACCACCGGCTCCCTCCATATTTAAAAAGCATGCAACGCCTCTGACGATCGGCTGTAGCGAACGGCCATGATATCCTCGGCTGCACGGGCGACTGGATTCTCAGCTGCTGGCCAACACCACAACAGTAACTCATACCTTAATAATTCGTGATGAAACGTCATTGCTTTGTAGAATAAAATAATATTTATGATCATTAAAAGTTAATTAATTTGTTCTTTATTATATATGACTAGTTGCACTCAGCAACGAAAGAACACTTTTGAAAACGACCACATGCTTTGAAATTTTACACAATGATCAAACACAATGCTATAACCATATTTGTTATTTACATTTTATATTCGAATCACAAAGCGTTACGACCACAGTTTCGATGGAGCTAAAATTACTATATTCGATGGAAATAAGATACTTGAGAAGGCAGACAATGTTGCTTAAAACATTTATCGTCGCTTGGGCCCAGGTGCAAAACGTTATATCGTTAGAAAAAAGAACATCTTACAGCGAGGGGTTCGAGGAACGGCAGCCTCCATTTAGACTAAGGCTTAGTATATTGAGAACGGCATGACATGCATTACACTTTGAACCCCTCATGGTCACTTTGGTCGTAGCTTGTATTGTAAGACTTAGTTTGATCTTAGTTATTGACATTTTCACTATAGGTGAGGGTAAACAATTGTACCGCCTTTTCGAGTATATATACTTAACAAAGCTTTCTTATCGAATCAATACTACAAAATATAAATACAACGAAACAACACCAACAATATTAATACACTGTCAAAACGCGAAGTCAAGCTTGATTCAACTGAGTCCGGTCCCACTGTAATCAGGTAAATGAGTCAATTTTAACTTAGAGTGAAGTAATCATTACTCAGAGTCTGGTAAAGTCGACACATACTCAATCAAACATTAATTCACTGGGTGAGTCAAAATATTATTGGCTTAGGCTAAGTCAAAATCTAACTAATTCGTCCCGAACCAGTTTGGGTCTGACTTACATACTAGTAGTTGAGTGAAGTTTGACTCTAGCGTTTCATCGTGTATTAGAACCGTAAAAAATCACATTATGAATACATCAACATAAAATTGTATATATATATTACATAAAATTGTACTCTAATCCGGCTAAATTTTACGAAGATTATTCTGTGTGTATTGTAATACAAAAAAAACGCTAAAAATGAGTAGAATTTGAAATTTACACAAATAATAGTTATCAACACAAACAAAAGAAACGATAAGTCGTAGCCTCAAAGCTCAATTCTCTGACCTTTTTCACGGCTGCTTTATTTACATACACGATTCTTCATAAAAAAATAATAAATTTATGAAACTTTACAAACAAAAAATTAATGTTTGAGATTTTTCAATCACATCTATACACATTAAAAGCAGACTACAGTTTTTAGATTCCTTTCCCGTTGGACCAATCCAACAATTTTATCAAAATCTTTTAATTTATTATTAGGTATGCATGCTCAAGTGCAAGGCAGGGCCCCCGTTGGACCATTCCAACAATTTTATCAAAATCTTTTAATTTATTATTAGGTATGCATGCTCAAGTGCAAGGCAGGGCCCAAAAGCAGACTACAGTTTTTAGATTCCTTTCCCGTTGGACCATTCCAACAATTTTATCAAAATCTTTTAATTTATTATTAGGTATGCATGCTCAAGTGCAAGGCAGGGCCCCCGTTGGACCATTCCAACAATTTTATCAAAATCTTTTAATTTATTATTAGGTATGCATGCTCAAGTGCAAGGCAGGGCCCCCGTTGGACCATTCCAACAATTTTATCAAAATCTTTTAATTTATTATTAGGTATGCATGCTCAAGTGCAAGGCAGGGCCCAAAAGCAGACTACAGTTTTTAGATTCCTTTCCCGTTGGACCATTCCAACAATTTTATCAAAATCTTTTAATTTATTATTAGGTATGCATGCTCAAGTGCAAGGCAGGGCCCAAAAGCAGACTACAGTTTTTAGATTCCTTTCCCGTTGGACCATTCCAACAATTTTATCAAAATCTTTTAATTTATTATTAGGTATGCATGCTCAAGTGCAAGGCAGGGCCCGAAGAAAGGTTATAAAACGTATTTATAAAAGAAAACTAGTTTCATGCAACTTCAAATTATAAAATTTTATGAAAACATATTTTGACTATAATGAATGTAAGCTTTTGTACTACATACAACAACTGTGCAAGCATTCAGAAAATGTAACAAAACTTTATTTTCCAACAAATTTCCCACATCATGAATAATTTCTCGAATCCGTTTCGGCATACTGAACCTCAAAATGCGTATAAATTCTTTTTGTCCCTGTATATGCACACTAAGATGGTACACTAAGGCTACATTTTCGAGTGTTGCCAACTCAAGGCAAGATTAGAACTAGTATTTCGCAATCGAGAGTAACGGAGCGAGTGCGGTTTTATGTTTGAGTTATCATTTTGTTTAATCATCTGTAACAGACTGTGTTTGATGTATGTACCACACTAAAACCTCTTGAGCCCTGAAGCCATTGTAAATCCTAAACTCTCTGACAGCGACAGAAAAAAAGAAATTTTCGTGATTTTCCCCCTAGCGCCTTCAGTGCAAACAGTGCTCGCTTCGCTGGCTCCGTCTCAAAAACTAAACTGCAAGCAATAAACATGAAAAACTCATATTTTTATCCCATATTCAAGGTATTTTTATGGCATCACTTTATCGTTTGTCTGCGTCATATACCACGTTATGCTACACAGTGTAGATCTAACAACACCGGTACGGAACGCAGCGCCTCAGACCAGCACATACTAAATTTAGAAGAAGCTAAATAAATCAAATATAATTATCAGCGGCTACACTTACGTTTTTAACTTTTTCTCTTCAAGGCTCATGTTTGTTTTCATGATAAACTAAGATAAAAACACGAACAACAACCTTTGGCTGTGGTTTTCAGTAGCAATATTGAAATATTTATTTCAGTTCACAAACGTGGCATTGTGTCTCTATCATGAAAGGAGTGGTTCAAACAGACAAAAAGATTGCATGACAAACATCTTAATCTAATGTCTGATTCTGTTTTCTGTTACCCTTTCAAATGAGTGGCAACACAGTGACCCCATCGGAGACGAGATAACCACCCTTTGAATCCAAGAATAAGTTCAAAACCATATTCTGCTGTTTTACATGGTGATGGGCAACAGGGTCCTATTCTCTTTGCGTTTTCCATCAGTTGGTATTATTTATGTCGAGATGCTAAAATATTATCGGAATAGGAGTCACTGTTGCTCAAATGGGGTCCTCTTTTTAAGCCCGCTATTCTGGAAGCACGTTAATAGCACAGAGTGGATCTGAATAGAACACTCCGGGCAGGCGAAGTTTCGGAGTAGACAGGCGTCTGTGAAATGAAGTGGAATAATTAGTCCACGGGAGTGCATTTAGCATCGCAATTAATGTTTCTCAAAATCCGCACTCCAACTACTGTTACCCGTCGCTTACCACCAGTATATATGTCAAATTTTGGAGACAACAATCACAACAGATAGTAGCATTCAATCAGCAAGGAATTTTCATTCATTGCTAAAAATAACGCTCTGGCAGACATTCGGCTGTTTTTTAGTGTGTAATAGGGGAATACCGACTGTATACCACCTACATACGGAAATCGTATCATAAACAAAGGTTTAAAAAATCGGCTTTAACGTAACTACAAGCCAACGAAAGGACCTGCTACAATTGGGGCATGCACTTTAATAATTCCGAGTCCGGCGAAGCATCTTTGATTATCTGCTGGATTATTTTAAACTTCGGATGTTTCGAATCCGTAACCAGCTGAAATATTGCACCTTCGCTGGTTGTAAGAAACGCACCAGCTCGTTCCAGTCGCCTAAATGCGAACATACGATCGACGAGACTTCTACAAATAAACATTATTATAATAAATTTACTGCATTAAATTCAAAACGGGAACCTACTCACAGTCAGACGTGTAAAAAACTACTATAAAACAGCAAATTATAGCGAATTGGAAAAAGTGTTCACCTAAGTTAATATATAATGTTGTCTAATGATGACACTAGAGTGCATTACAAAATGGCGTGTTAACTGGGTTTATCATGGACCTATAATCGCATCCACATCCTGTCAAGTTATTTGCTCGCTGTGGGGAGATACACTAAGAAGCCGAGCAACAGCTCCTAATAAGCTCAGTGGTTTGCGGCCGCCGCGTTATTCATTCCGGGATCGATGCCTAGCACTAGCTCAAATTTATCAAACATAGTACCATAAAAAGACTTTGGTAGAATATTAAAGGTTTAAAAATGTGTCTTTTTAAAACTTTACGTTGAAAACATATAAATCGATTACCATAAGTTGCCACTATTGTGATCCATGAAAACAACTAAATCTCAGCACCCGAAATTGCCAATCTGTAACATAATTTACGGAGTTGAAACTATAATCTAATCTAGTAGCATTGTATAAAAAATTCGAAGCCTGACCTCGACGAAATCGCATCAACAACCAGATGAACATCATATCCTTTGTCGAGCAAATGAAGCGTTGTTTGAAATATACACGCGTGTGTTTCGATGCCGCACAAAATAATCGACTTAAGATCCGGACACGTTTGCTTGACATAGCCTGAAATATAATTATTTTAGGAACGGATTGAAAATGTTACTGCACAAAAATATCATTATTTAAGCAAAATACATCGTATTTATTCACACATAATGTAAAATAATCCACCATCCAGAAGATACAGTCACTCTTTCGAGCGAAGTGAGTGGTGTGCGAGTCCTAACAATCAAGCCGGCAGGGAGCTAGCGGCTCGCTCGCTACAATATTGAACTTAATAATCTATAATAATTAAAATATCTTTTCAAAACGAAACTTCTTTCGAACGCGTCTTGAGGGAGCGACAGCCATTTTTTTGGCGAGTACTGCAGTTGTAGCGTTTGTCATCTTGGAATCCATAACATCGAATTCAAAATCAAACTTATTCATACAAAATGTTTGATTGCTGTAAAATGTGTTACATTATAACAGAAAGGCATTTTGAGAAACCGCCACGACTTAAGACAATAAATTTTGAACAGAATCGAACATCATCAAATGACGTAAAAATTATCTTGAGACTACAAGTACACCGACAGCAGAGACGTAGAAGTGCAAAGCAACCAAATTTTGAAGATACCAGCCACGTATTACAGGATATGGCAATAGCATTTCGTCTTCAAATCTTTGTTTAATTGGCTGTTTCCCAGGATCTTAGTTTCGAGCATACAGCCAGCCGTATATATCGCAGATCTGCAGTGCTGTTAAACAGTTATAAATGCGGTAGACGACGAAAATAGATGATTTTATTGTATGTTTAGTTGAGACGTGCCACTACTCTTGTAAGTTCACCGCAGTATATCATTGGCATAATACGTTATTGCAGTAGTTGCAATGTTTTAAAGGATCAATTATTATTAATATTTGCTAAAACTTTTACGTAGTTTCCATCGAAAATTTAGCAGCTCAAACCTACACCGTTGTCTCCTACTCCTACATATTTTATACTATCGCGGAATTTCGATAAAAACGATATCAAATCCAGAAAAAATCAATATGCATGGAACGTCAAAACGCAGCCCCAATTGTGGCTATTGCTAAGAGTACGATCAAATGTCAATATTATTTTATTAGTCGCCTGGTTCAGTCTGTGCAGTATATACTTGAGAGTTGCCACGTTACGAGATAGTGCACAAGACGTGAAGAGGGAACAATTCTTAAAATTTAAATATAAGAAATAATTCTTCAAGACATCGAAACGGTGAGTAAGGGAGCAGCAGTTGATGGCGACAGGTGTCGTATTTAGAGGCCGATCATTCACTGCAAACAGCCGTATCCCATTTTTTATAACTAATAATGACAAACGTAGCGAAAACAAGTACTTACCTTCAACTTCGTCGGTGACCATATTAAAACACGTCTTCGAAAACACTTTGACGTCATGTTCAGCCAGCTTGAGTTCAGGCACCGACGGCCCAAGACCTTTCGGGTACTGTTCGGTTGCGATCACGGGGATGTCGAGAGTTCGTGCGGCTTCGAGCATACGTGAACTTGTTTGAACGACCGGTATGAAATGTGACGTTAGCTTGCGGAATCCTTCTTGCATGTCACACAGAAAAAGGCATGACGCCTTGGCATTGAGTCGGCCAAGCCGAGCTCCAAGTTGAGCCATAATACAAAAAAAACTGATGTTGATACTGTAGTAAAAGTAAATAAGTTCCGCTACTATTTCGTAGTATTAATACCCTTTGTAATTACAAACAACTGCGTGGCAAAAAGCAAAGTAAAAAAATGAATATGACTATATTTTGTATTAGAAATAGAAATAAAGTTTTCCCCCGTTTGCCCAGAATATTTGTCACTCCGTGCCACGGCGACCCCTTAAATGCCGTAGTCACGTCGTCTATGTCATCTTCTACGGCTTGCTCATTTTCCAGGCGAAATGACCCAACTAATCCTGACGGGTGGAAATATAATGCAAGCCATGCCGTTCTCGATATACTAAGCCTAAGCTAAAGTCCATATAAGAGACATACACTAAGCCTAAGCATAAGTCGGGGGGCTCCCGCCCCCAAATTGTTCTCTTTTCGAACGCTATAACTTAACGCCCCTCAGGGTTACTTGCGCCGGCGAAATGGCATACATTTAGTTTGTATTTCCCGTATCAAAGGCACACATCGTTTTATCTTTCCCAAATTCCTATTTGAGAAAACCAATTAAAAAGCAACCATGGTTAGAAAGGTTGGAAACAGGGAAGATTTCCACTGGTCAATTTCCCGATTTTTTTCAAATTTAAAGCTCTACAATTTCCTATTGCACAATCCTTCACCTTCCATTTCAAAATTTACGTATATCGTATTATTTTTTCCATTCATCGTTTTGCCAAATTAATAAATCCTCTTTGCTGCCAAAATTGTCTACTTTATCGTTTCTCCGATTTTTCATTTCTCTACTTCTTTACGATCTATTTCTTTTCAGGATTTCAATTCCCGACCCGTTGCCTATTTCCGTTTATGTTTTTCGTTTTTACAAATTCGGATTTTTCATCTTTTCCGCTATTTGTGCTTTCTAGTTTAACGAATTTCCGATTTATAGCAACATTTTTCACTTTCCATTTTCACAGCTTCGCATTACTCTGAATTTCCGAATTATGGAAATAACTACATTCTGTAAATTTCCACAGTTTTGAGATTCATTTTCCCAACTACCGTTGGACTTTTGATGCTTTAAATTCGAGAAAAATACGAGTTTGTACAAAATCCAGTCTTATAGAAGATACGTATAATCCATTATGCTATTTTGCCGCAGATATAGTCACCTAGTTGAGCCTTTTACTACCTTTAGCTATGTACAGGCTGAAGTTTGCGACGCCGACGGTCTAAACGAATTTCTGCCCGTTTCTGCATTACAATCTTATGGCGACAATGGCCCATGTCACCTTTAGGGGCCGGACGTTATAACGTTAAAAAAAGAACAGCTTACAGCGGGGGTTCGGGGGCCGGCAGCCCCCGATTTAGGCTTAGTACATGGCACATATAGGGACCTTAGCTTAGGCTAAGACTAAGTCTTAGTATATCGAGAACGGCATAGCATGCATTTCACTTTCGCCCCTAAAGGTTAGATTGGCCGCGACAATTATAGCGGTAATTTATTACACAGCTAGGTGAGCATGAAGATAATGGCTTCTGATTTTTTCAATTATCATTAAAATTCCACAATTTTTACAGCAGTTAGCAATTCTAGGACCTAGGCGCATGGTATATAATTTTCATGTCTCAATTCAGTGTATATTTTCCATATCGACATTTCCTCTATTTCCAATTACTTTAATTTTTTCCAACATACTAGTTCGGACAATTTTCTACTATTTTTCTCTTTTACACAATCAAGATTTTTCCCATGCATGAAATAGAATCAATTGCCCGATTTATAATTTTAGCTTTCCAGATCCTGCAAATTTTCCTAATTTGTCATCTAACCCAATTTCATATTTTAACAATTTAGTGAGACATATAGTCAACTTCATTTTCTATTAATAATTTCAATTTTATTGTATTAAGAACTTCAAAATCATGCAATGTAAACAACATGCTGTAATTCCCGTTTTCGCCGTTCCTGTTTATCGACCTCCCGTTTCTATTTCATGCCATCATGTTTTACCAACCGTCTCAATTCTTTAGCTCCATAAATTCCCTATTAACCCTTTGCGGCATTGTGTTTCACATCCGATACAGTGTACACTGTGAAAAGATATACACACTGGACTGTCGTGGCTGGTGCGTTTGGGCGTGTGTTGTTATTCGCTACATTTGTGAGGCACCTCAAGCAACGGCTCCTATGTAGTGGCTAACGTACGATCCTCGCAAATTAGATGAGGCAAGTTTATTCAACATATATCATATCCAGTAATGGCATAATAAGCAATTTGGCAACGACTCTAAGGGATACGTTGGTCATAAAGCGAACTTCCTGCCGTATATATAGTCGCACATGTGTGACTGTAAACATTGCGACGCGATGTGCTAGCCGAGTTCGTCGTGCAGCATACGTTTTCCCTTGCTGTACTAGTCGCTCGCTTTGCGAGGTTACAGCGTCAGTCCAAGGCGAAATCCATAAGATCGGGTAACTGATCCTGAGGAGCTTCGTTTTGTGCCGTGGTCTTGCAACTGCACTTCTAATCGCTCGATACTTAAGCATCATAAACACGGATCATACGGTTGATTTAAAGAATTTACTATTCACCACCAAAACCGACAACAATAACTAAAAGAAAAACAAACAATGCAAAAAATTTAACAAGTTAGCCACAAATATTGAAGAGTATTATAGCGCTGGCACATTGTATATAAGCTAAAATATATTGGAGTAAGCTTAATTTTTTTCATATACACTGCAATTAAGGAATTAAATCACTTGCCTAAGATATTATTGGAAATGATGTACTATATTTCGCCAATTCATTCTGCTGCATTAATGTAAATTATAACACAGCGCATTATGTAAAACTGTGTTACAACTACGTTACCAACTACTTCGATTTTAACTGTGCAAAATCCCTAAAATGCGTACAAATCTCTGAATGCATGGAAAATCATGCTGCGATTTTTATTACTTGACGAAATTTGGAAACTCTGGTTATCTTATCTGTTTAATTTAACTATTTGTCTTATTAAGCGTTACCGAAATGCAGTCATAATTTTTAGTAACCTGCAACGTATTCTACTACGTCTTGAACTACATACAAAATTTCCATGTCATAACGCGTCCGAAACACAACATCCGAAAAAGCTGAAGCCAGCGGAATACTTATGAGTACGTAAAACCTGATCGCATTCCGTATTAGGTACATAAATGGAATTCATTGTAAAGTATACGTTATTTTCAAAGTGATTTAAACTATAAGCGCATTTCTTATGATTCATTCGTAGATCCATTGATCGATTGCTCGGGAATAGTTGACAACCTGAAACAGCAACAAACACCATTGACTGAGTACAACGCAAGCAATAATCCGCAGCAATCCACCACGTCAATCCATATGTTGAATTAACGGTGCATGGCTTATAAGGATTAGCTCAATAATTAATCGAGCGATAGTCGAAATTTGTAAAATTCTGCATTCTCCACAAAGTCGTGGGTAAAGGGTTTTCGCGCTATGTCCAGGTACATTTCAGTTTCCAGACAGATCAGACCCCAGGCGGTGTATCAAAACTGATCATCCTAACAAAAGACGATTATAGCAAAACTAAGTACTACAACTGCTCATAATGTGACTATTCAAGGCAGAACGCTATAAGTAAAATGAAGCGCGGCCTGTATAAATACGCATTTTCAATGGGCAAAATATGCATCAAAAACGCCTACACATGGTGCAAAGGAGTGGAAAACGCGACAAAATACGATTCCAACACCCCCAGTTAATCTGATGGGTATAGTTTTCATCCCAGCTAATATTCGCGGAATTCCCCCAAGTATATATGGGTTGCAGCTGGAGCTCACTCCATCCGCTTTTTGATGCTGAGACCCATTAGACATTACATATCAACAATTATACACATATTATCTCAATAATAATTATGTAGTAGATTAAATTTAGGGCTAAAATGTTAAAAAACGACATTATAACGCTTTGTAATCATATAACGCCATATTTGCAAATAACTTTCATTTATATATAAGCTTTACCTCAAAATAACAGTATAATTTTAACCGGTCGTTTTCAGATTTTCGGTTGCCCAAACTGAACATTAAGGATCCACTTGGGGACTTCCAAAGGCAAACCCGCTAAGTTGAATAAGAGTTTGAAGCACTAGGACACGATTTATTCATTTATCCTGATAATCCAGTCATCCTGTATGTCTCCCAATTTTATCCAGATATCCGTGTATGGTAAGCTATTATATGCTAAATTTGACAGATATTTTTACCGTGCACTGTGTGTTCAATCTAAGCAGCTGAAGTTGCCCTGGATAAAATAGTGTTTTTAAAATTGTATTTGTACCTTTAAAACAAATATTTGTAAAAGGATATTAACATTCTTCACAGCATTAACGTATACATTTTATAAAAAAATATTCGTTTTGCCATCTTTTTATCGGTTTTCATAAAAACAGATTCAAAAATAAGTTTAAAAAATCACAATCACAACTGTTTTCGAGAAGGGCGAAAACTGACTGACAGTAGAAATAATTCGATCAACATTAGGCCGAATAATAATTTGAAAATCACGTAATAAACTCACTGTCAAAGCGGTCAAACATTAACTGAGATATCTTTTTACCTCGTCGTCTTTGAACCAGAGCGCAATTTCTTTGTTGGCACTTTCAACTGAGTCCGAGCCATGACATATATTACGACCAATGTCAATACTGAAGTCGCCACGGATTGAGCCTGGCAACGACGCCAGCGGATTCGTTTCGCCGAGCATCTGTCGTCCCATGCGAACCATTTCCTTACCCTACAACATAGGAAAGAACAGCTTTTAATGTTCATGTTTCATAAACGAAACAGCGAACCTCATTTTAGTTCTTAACATACGGCACCGGTCAAAATAATGTAAACCAACAAGTCTACTAAGGCTCGATTAGTTTAATGGATCATGGCAATTCGCCACTATAAACAATTTCAAATACATTATTTACTGTAGCATACTTCAAAATATAGCTTACGATTATCGTTCGTGATACAAATTATCACATTTTAGAAAAATTATTTGTGAGAAAATAAAAATTATACATCGGATATTTCTAATATAAAACTTACTTCCCAAACCATAGCAACCACTGGACCCGATGCCATATATTTGACCAGCGCCGCAAAGAACGGTTTACTCGCTAGGTCTGCGTAGTGTTTCTGAAACAGTAAAATAATTGGAAACGTGTTGTGTAGCTGCGAAAAAAATACTATAGATTTAAAGCATTTAATAGATCCGCCGTTTTAAAACTGAAGGGCGTTGTGATAACAAATTGAGAAAAATGATGTGAAGGGCCCCGACATTTTTCGGCCCGCCTTGTTCAAAACGGATGCCTCCACATCGTGCCTAGTGTGAAACTTTTTGTTTCTTTTAATATACAAATTCGGCTTTCTGAAGTTGAAAATTCGATTAATTTCAGTAAAAAAAATGATCGAATAATTGGTTTTGACCTCAATAAAGATGTTTTTATACCGTTTCTACGGCAATTTATTAGCGTTTTCGCAGAAAAATATAAAATTTTGACCCTCCTACTTCGAGCCAAGGGCCCCACAGTTCGTGATTTCTGGCAAAGTCGAGGCGACCCTTTATTCTGTACCAGAAGGAGGGCAGCTCATGTCCCCATGGCAAATTTTCGTCGAACGGAGAACCCAACATAGAACCAATATATTTGAAAATTAGTAGAAAAATTTGAAGCAAATAGCTATTTTCTGCACGTTGGTTTTGTAACACAGGCATTACCCCGTAGGTTGAAAATTCGTGAATCTAAGTAAATTGCATGTACTCAGTAAATTTATAGCTCCAACCAAGGCTCAGTAACTTAGTCTTAATGACAAACAGACCGAGTGTGGCTTCATCAAGTGGTCGTTTTGTGTAATCACTTGTAACAGGCCTCTTGTTTCATGTATATAGTACGCTAGAGCTTATATAAACTGGAACTCGTTGACAATCCCAACATCTCGTCGCCCTAAACCAGTCGGGATGGTCTCTGAGTACTAAAAACCCATACACAGAACATTCTTGATACCCTGTACACAATACATAACCAAGACACTATAGAGACTATTCTGGCATTCGGGCTCATTGACCCTAAAGCAAATTAACACATCTTAAAAGGCATGACACAGTCATGCTGGAGTCTATAGATATTATAACCAAACCATTGCATTCGGACTATCGAAAAACCTATATAATACAACATTCTTGATTGTACGCAATATGTTGCAAAGCTACTGAAGGCCGATTATATTCGGGAAATCGAGTTCGATGCCCACAAACTCATTGGAAACATACGAAAAGCATGATATACACGTACTGTACCCTATATAACCAAATCATATTGTATTCAAGGTTCAGAAAAACCTATTTAGACTATCAGATGCCCTGCAGTCAATATATACATAAACACGCACATGAAAATACACATCTAGAAAATCGGGCTCGTCGACCGTAAAACCCTTGAAGCCCCATGAAAATGTATATAGTATCGGAGCTATTCGCGTTCAAATAAAAAGCGCATCGTCATCACTTCTGCTATCAAACAAAAACTTGTCGAAATCCATCCAGGCGAAAATGAGTTATGAATGACAGGGACAGACAAACAAAGATTTTCACGATTTTTCTACTAGGGCACCAAGTGGAAACTCCGCTCACTGAGTTTCAATAACAAACGGATTCGAAAAATTGCATAATTACATATCCAAGCTTGACAGATGGCTAGTCTCTTCAACGTGTCATGGTATCCATACACTGTTCACTGGCTTCTCCAAAGTGGAGATGGGGAACTTGGTATTTTGCAGTGTGCCGTGCCAAAAACTGGCGCCCTTTAGTTGGCCACCTGAAAACATGCCGCTGACAAAATGTTTGGTTTCCCCGGCAAAAGCACACCCAGTTTACATAAAAAACTTGACAATTTTTTTAGCATCAACCTTTGCTGACGTTAAAAATTTTAATTTTAGCAAAAAAACATTCCTTGAAAATTTGGTTTTAACCGTTACAGATAAGCTGTTGCACCGTTTTTGACCATTTATTAACAATATTTACACGGTTTTCGCTGAAAAAGATCAAATTTTCAAATGTCCTCCTGACAAAAATTCGGCGCCCACCCAAGTTCATGCCCAATGGCTAAAGTTTCAGAAAAAAAACAAAAGAAGCCAGGTTAAGTATTGAGTAAATGCAATGTTGTAGTATAGATTAGTTGTTGTTGATCGATTAAATCGACGAGGTTTGCCACTTAAAAATGTAAAACGATTTGTCTAGCCAAAACCGGTACGTTCATTGCAAATTTTTTCTACTAGCTACAAAATTTAGTACAGTGAAACTACTAACTTCGCGCAAACCAAGGATGCGACGCGCACAGTCTATGCTATTCATCTTCAGCGGCAATGACTGGACTAGGCTATTCCTTTTTTATGTTTCAGAGTGAAATATATAGTGAAACTACTAACTTTGCGCAAACCAAGGATGCGACGCGCACAGTCTATGCTATTCATCTTCAGCGGCAATGACTGGACTAGGCTATTCCTTTTTTATGTTTCAGAGTGAAATATATAGTGAAACTACTAACTTTGCGCAAACCAAGGATGCGACGCGCACAGTCTATGCTATTCATCTTCAGCGGCAATGACTGGACTAGGCTATTCCTTTTTTATGTTTCAGAGTGAAATATATAATTCTAGTATTGGCAATATTGCAAAGCTGAGATTACACAATAATTGAATTTTAAGTTAATAACTGTCTGAGCTCTAGCCTTTTGCTAGAGGAAATGAGCCGAATGTGCCTTGTTAGTAACCACTGAACTCCATATTTTGTTAGTGGAGTGAAATAGGTCAGCTCGATGTAACTTCATTATCAAAAATCAGTGTTTTTCAGTTCGAAATTTGTAAAGTTTATAAATAACCACAGAAACGCTACCAGGAATAAATTTTAGCTAAAATTTTATTATAAAATATATCAAATTTTACGCTTCGGCATAGAACTCCAAATCTTTGGCCCGGTAGGCATCGCTATTGCCAGGAGAAGCACAATATTTGCAAACCTGCCTTAAAACAGGGTAGCCCAATTGACAGCAGCCATTCTGAACCATAGGTAACCAAGTAATGCCAGGTGCCAACTCCCAATTTAGAGAATCCAGAATCAGATGACAGAAAAGAAATCTGGGCATGAAAATTTGCGGCATATGACTTTTCATTTCTGTATTTACCTGAAGCAGTTCCTGCGACGGAACCATAAATTTCATTGCAACCAGTTTGTAGCCACGTTGCTCAAAGCGATGAATGATTGTTCCGACGAGACCACGTTGAACCGCGTCTGGTTTAATGGCCAGAAAAGTTCGCTCAGTTGACATTATACTAGTTGGTAGCGGTAAAGTTGGCAAATTATCTGGAACAAAAGATGCTATGTAATACAAAAATGACAAATATCTCACAATACAAATTCAGAAAAAAGCAACATTCACTGTACAATATCAGTGAGGACAACGTTCGTATGACAAACAGCACCGCTCGTAATGCACATCCTTATGATCAAAACATATATGACTAGGTAACGACTTTATGACAAGTGCTACCAATTGCAACATAAGATCAAGGTAACGTTTTATGATCATCAGTTGTAGCTGACCGATCTAAAAGCGGGCCTCTAGCAATAGGCATGGGTGCTGTCCGGATCAGGTCTTCCCCGAGTTTTGGGAGAATGTCAAAATGGCGGCAAATATTTTATTTAATATAGATACTGGCTTCACCGCAGAGGGGGAGCGGAATGTTTGAGCTCCCCAAGATTTCGGCTGCTCCCTCAGGTCACGGCCTATAGGAAAATGTTATGCTCCGGGTCAACCCCCAGGTATTTTCTTTCAGGTCGCGCCAAAAAATCGTCCTAACGGAAAACAGTGATAAGAAAACTCAATATTACCTACTGCTTATATTTCGACTAATTCGACAAAATAGTACTTCAAATGATTGCGGTATGCAGCAATATAAAATGCAATTATAGAACCCCAGCTGACCTGGGTGGTACTTTTTCCACCAGGTTAGCTGGCAGAATTCCCCAAGGTAATTCCAGTTCCCCCCGAGGTTGGAGCTCGGGGCACCCAGCTCACAGGGCTCCCAAGCTAATGTTTTGGTCTGTGGGGAGGCCAGTATATATTATGTTCAATGTATATTACGTAAACATTTACATAAATGTGTCAATATTACTAGTATCTAGGATGCAAGGGTGAAACGGGGCGAGTGTGGTTTCATTTTTAAGTTATCATTTTGCGTAATCAGCTGTAACAGACTGAGTTTGATGATAAATCACCCTAAACCCACTGAAAAAAACTAAATCCTCATTGACCCTATTCCGTCGAAAATAACAGACCATACATCAAATATTTGCGCTGGTCACCAGATAACAAAACCATCGAATGCTATATAGACTACGTATTCTTGGTGCCCTGTACACAATACATAGCCAAACTACCGAAGACTGACTATATCCTGAATATCAAGCTCACTGGCCCTAAACTCGTTAAAAACCTTTGAAAAGGTATGAAATATGCGCCATAGTCACTATAGAAGAAAACCATTGTATAAAGTAAACCAAAAAACCTCTATACAGACTTTTTTGATACCATGTACCAAATTACTGAAGCAGACTATATTCTAGAAATCGGGATCACTGCCCTTAAAGCCAATAAAAACATCTGAAATGGCATAAAATAATCGTGTTGGACACTAGATAATCTAACCATCGTGTTCAGCCTACCTAAAATCCTGTTGATGCCCTGTACGGAATACTTAATCAAGCAACTTAATACCGAATATTTTCTGGAAATCGGGCTCAGTGACCATAAGCCCTTAGAAAACTTACGAATAACATGGAATATGCACGATGCTCTAGATAACCAAATCAATGAATTCAGCCTTCGGAAAACCTATATATAGACCATTCTTGATGTTCGCCCGTAACACATATTACCCATGCACATGAAAGGGCACTACATTTTGGAAATCGATTTCGAAGACCGTAAAGCCAGATGAAAAGGTATAGAGTCAAGTTAGACTCTAGATAGCAAATCCATCGTATCTAGCGTGGTCGGTAACCTAAGAGACACTCACTGTAAAGCAAAAACAGGTAATAACATGCCGCAACTTGAAACATCACCATTTCTGGCAAAAGATCGACGAACCATATTCGGGCCCACAGCGGCCATTGGAATGTCTCACAAAAAGTCGGGGTACGTAAAATTGTAGATCTCGATAAGCACATTCTGATAGAAAAACTGAGCGACGCCATTTTTCGATGCTAAACCTATGTCGCGAGATATGAACTGTGATACGCTGGTATGCGTAAAGTCAAAGTTGACAAAGAATCCTTAGAAACATGTTTATTGATATTTTGAGCCGAAGATGGCTCGGAGCTGTTCGCGTTCCATTAAAAGACACGTCGTCATCAATTTAGCTATCTTACAAAAATTATCGAGATCCATCCACCCGAATATGAGTTATGAATGGCAGAGACAGACAAAAAGAAATATTCACGATTTTCTGCATTCCACTCCTAAGATAGACAACAAATGCCAAAACCTGCTAAAATAGCACTTTAGTATTATCTGAAATTTTCATAAGGTCCAAACCAAAAATTTAACAGGTCAAAAGTTCGAGTCGGGAGGTGGGTGGCAAATAAGGGTATGCCGCATATGAGGGATTAGCGTCCCTGTAGCGGAACTCCACCACGCCCTCAACGGCCATAATACATCATTTGCAGTACCGGTCACGCCATACTACGAAGATTGTCACAAGAAAATTCTGTATATATAAATTACAGTCATTATCTATTGTTAATCCCATTATTTGACCCTCAACATACAAAAGCCGAAAGTACTGTGAAATGATTAAAGGCGTTTCACACGTTCAAACTTTGAGCTCAAAATTAATTTGATCAAAATTCGAAAGCATCTTTTTTGCAAGTTTGAACACGTGAACACTGTTCAAACTTTTTCATGAATATTCCTGTAGATGGACGACATGTATTACCTGAAAAAGTTTGAGCTCAAACTTTGATCTCAAATTTTGAAATATCGCAATTTTCATTTAAAAATCACCGTCAAATTTTGAGCTCAGACTTTGAGCTAAACGTTTGAGCGTGTGAACACGCCTTAAGTTTCACCCATGCGGCGCTAGCTTACAAGTATATGGCTGCGATGCTGTAGAACACGACATCAGTTAGCTCAAAGTGGACTAAAAAAAGCTCAGCCCATGCCATTCTCAGCACCAAAATAATATATTGCTACTAACTTATTAATTTTGAAGCTTATGATTATTCAATACTTACTTGATTTCAGTTAAAAAATACGATGGCGAACGTGATAATGTAACATTTATTTTATAAACCCGCGAAAGACTTTGTTTCATAACTGAATACGGCGCAGAAATGGTTCGGAGCCCATAATAGACCGCTGTGAAAAACACAATGCAAAATATCAGAACATTATGTGAAAACAAAATGTTAGCGCACCAAAACTTCGGGCAATCTACTTACCGCAAGTCCCTTTATTCTCGACGGTACAAAATCCAACCTCGTCACCAGCTGTAGCAGTAGTTGTTGCTTGATCGCCACAAACTCGTCGACGAACACCAGTCAATAATACTAATAGAACTGTGTAAATTAAGCGATTTGACGCTAAGTAACCCTACAACAAAACAATGACAATACTAACAGTAATAAAATGTTGCAATACTTAACTTCTTTGACTTCAAAGAAAATACATTATCTACATATGTAGCTTGTATATAAATCTAAATCTAGGGTACAACCACTAAATCCAAAAAAATAACAAAATACTGCTTTTCCTGTCGAAGAACAAGTTGGCACTACAAGAAATCTCAAAGCTACACAATTGGCTTCTGTCGGATATACCGTTTGCCCGCACGCTAAATAGATACATGTGAGCTTCTAATACAATTTGCGAGAAGTGTAATCCTTCGAAAACGACTGGTAAAAATATTCACCGATGAGTTTACCCAGTAGGTAATTGTAACCATTAATTATTATGTAGGCGTGTTTGGGCGTTTGAACTAAATTTTAGCAGCTATGGACACTAGTTATCTACAAATTTGTGTGTATATACTGGGCTTTAGCCTGTCTATTGCATGAAACTAATAACATCTTCAAAAAACCTCCACATCACGAGAAAAATTAAAAATTATTTTCATTACTAAATATAATTATTTTCACGCAAGATAGATCATCCTGTTTCTTGGTTACTGTACTAATGCAGAGTTTTATTACACCAACGACTATAACTCAGGAACAGACAGGGGATATTAGTAATTTTTTCACTATTGATTGAATTGACCAACCATCTGCACACAAAGGTAAAAAAATTATGTCTACCTTACCGAGAGCAGTGATTAAAAAACTCCCAGCCAAAAATAAGTCTCATTTTGTTGTTTTCGTATATAAGATGCGAACTGCTAATGTGATGTAACAATAGTTTTTACTGTATAAATGATAAGAAATATTGTACTGGCAAATACAATACTAGAGACGCTGCTGCACTATGCAACTTCCAAACGCAGTGCCCGTACGACACCAGCTATCATAACCTCTAAGGCGGACCTAGATTATTCATTTTTGATCGGTTTCTGCGGCCAGACCCAAGACACTATGGAGCTTAGCAAGGCGCAAATTCACGGGACGTGTTCCGATTCCGCCGTATTAGTTACGCACATCGCCTACGTGGTACTACCTTTGAGGTATTCAGTGAGGTTGGCTCCGTCACGTGCTCGCATGCTAAGAAGACAATAACGCTATTCCCTATCATGACCTCACATGGAAGCTGTAACCAGTTATATACATCGTTGCAGCTTCATTCAAATATCTTCATTATAGCCACATTGGCCCCTAACAGGGTCTGTCAATCCCAGGACGTTTAACGTCAGATCACTTAGCTCCATACAGCTCGGATCCCGAGGGTGGTTCCAAGAAATTTAACCTACGACGTTGGACCTTTGGAACTCTCGCACATGTTATAATACGTCAATTCATACTCGATCAGATACGCACAAATACTCATCCATGGTGAGAAGATTTCGAATATGACTTAAAACAGCAATTTCGCTCTAATTTCCATACCAGCTTTAACCTTATGGTTCGATAATGTCCATTTGGCTATGGTAAGGATTAATCTACGGCCTAACGTTCGAGAACGGATCTGTTACACAAGTATAATACTTAACCAATACCCCATTTGGCAAATGAATAATAGAGAGAAAACAACCGACAACCAATTTTGCACCAAAATAGCGTAGGCAGTAGTGATGTTACGAAAACTTGCGACTGACTCGCAATATCTGGCTTGTTTTGATAGTCGGATCTTTAGGTTTAGGCTGTATACTTATCATTAATTGAACTCGAGTAGAACGAGAATTTCCAATTTTGGCTTTGGAGGGGGAGTTGAGGAGGTCCTGTCTGTGTGTGTCTGTCGCACCTGGATCTCGATAACGGTTGGGCGGATTTTGATGCAAGATAGCTCATTCGAGCCGCAATGGTCGATTTAGGTGTAGTGACGGAGCCAGATTTTTGAATTTTTTTTGCCGTGGGAAAAGTTATGGGGCAAAATGACGTCATTTTGGCCCATTTTTCGGGCACCCCCTCCAGTTTTTGCGACTTTTCTCAATAAGTAAACGAGATATCCGCAAACTAATAGGCCTATTCCATGTAGCTTTACCAGGGCTTTCCAACAAGTTTTTCAACTACTTCCCAATCTGGAGTTTATAAGCTTATAGTTGGCGCCAAACTTCATATTTGGTGAAAAGTCGTGGGAAATGCACCGAAATGTGTGTTTTTTGTTGCTTTAAGTGTCTTATATGGGGTTGTCTGGGCAGACAAACTCATTGCAAGTGTTAAAATATTGTTGGGCAAATATTTTTTACACCTCTGGTTCATACTTGGCACAAAAAATGACGTTTTCGAATTTTTGGTGAAGTGTCGTGGGAAAAGCACCTGAATGTGTGTTTATTGTTGGTTTTAGTGTCGGATATGGGATTTTCTGGGCCGACAAGTTCATTGCGAGTGTCAAAAATATTGTGTGGCAAATATTTTTCACACTTCTGCTTCGGATGATTGTTCTCACCACTCGAATTCTGGCTCGCAAGCGAGCTTCACTAGTATATACTTAATATTTTGGAAACTGCGGGATAAATAGACTAAAGCATTATTTTGCACCAACATTCGTACATATTTTGCTGTTATCAGTTATAGTTCTGGTATGTTTGGCTCCATATTTCACCATGCGACAATCAAATCTGCTAAAGGCGGATACTATCGACTTCGTCCCGATTTCAGATTTGGTCCCGAAATAAGGTCCAACACATTTTCCGGGTCAGGTCAGAAGTGGACTAAACGTTGCAGTGTCTTTATATCGAACGGCTCGATTTGATTTAAAGTGAAACAATGAATGCGTAAACGAGTTTGTTAGTTATCGGTTGTGATGCATCTTAGCATTACTCATGCTTTGTACTGGCAAATAAATAATTAACAGTAGCTGCAAACCCAGCCGATTGGCCAAGTACATGTTAAGAGTTGATCGGTTTTGACTGAGGAGAAATACCCTCCTTGCTACTTACAAGTGAGAACCAGCAAATAATGAGCAATAGTTTAAAATTTTATTTTCCCACGAGCAGGTAGTCAATTGTAGCGAGTAGTGTATAAGACAAGGACACAGCTCTGAAAGGTTCAGACAGCAGTCGAACGCATCCATTGAAAAAGTCCATAAACTGTTCCGCCGCCTAACGGACTACGTACCCCTATTATACTACGCTGGTAACTAAAAACTTTATGGAAGAGGTTCTTGTGGCAAAGGGGCGACCATCGAAGCCTCCGCGCCGACCCCCTAGAGTTTGGCCCTCCCCACCCCCGAGATTTTTCACTCACATTTATACGAAAAATTATTCTTAACTAACATGTTTTTGAAATTCAAGCTGGTTATATATTATGCACTGAGAGCCGAACCGATCCAGAGCCCCGAGAACCCCCCCCCCCCCCGCCATAGAATTTTGGTCCCAACGACGCGTGCTATGTATACACTTGCTCTAGACGTAAAGTTCGGGAATACATAAAACTACCATTGTTTTGAGATCAAAAACATTTGATAATTCAATGGACGTCAATATTTTTTTATTTCTCAGAATTCCAGCGCACGGATATTCAGGATAAGTAAACAACTGTATCTGCATGTACGAGCGCAGAGTTGTCCCGCTCCTCATGAGAAGGTAAGGTTATTTTATGCCATGTATCGAACGAAGCGTCACAGCATAAAACTTCGGAGGATTTATCGCCATCATCCTTGAGGAACGGAATTACGATCTCCCAACTCTATGAAGCATACCAATTGGCACAAAAATAGTAGGCTATCGGGTGGGCATTTTTAGTCAGGGAGAATGAAAGCATATGGCATTTAGTGTCCTTCCCAAGTGCTTTGTTGGTGTGAAGATCTTTGACCGCCTTGAGACCGTCGTCTAGTGTTTGTTTTTTTTCAAAATGGACACTGGGTCTGATTACGATTTCACCAAATCTGATTAGACATTTCTGGGTCTGGAGCAGGAAAAATGGATGTATGAACACACTCATTGTATCGGTAACAAATATATACACGTTTACAGATACGTATAAACGTATATCATTGTACATTACAACTGAGATTCCGCGCGCCTCGGAAATTACGAACGAAAATGAATAATTAATGGAGTTAAAAAGTTTACTTCGACAAATAACTTTGTCAAAATGGTGGTTTAAAAAACAAAATTTACAGATAAAATCGTGTTCTACAAATTTTTCCTTTATTCTGAACCCCGGATGAGATTTTTCAAATTACTTTACCGCTCGTTAGCAAGATACTAGTTGGTGTTACGGATAGAAATAAAATCAAATCATTGGCGTACCGTTTACAATATATTTGCGAAAAATTAGTAACTGTTCAATGGCTACTCCCGAATACTTTACGAACTGTTCATGAAAAATTGCTTTTATTTCTGTCCATAATGGCAAGCATAGTTCTGCCGAAAATATAAAAAAACTAATTAAAACAAATAAGTTTGATAATGTTCAGTTGCAGCCGGAAATAATAACAAATTTTTCGCGAAAAACTCGAGAAGAGTTTGCGAAAAATTTATCCTATAATTGCTATTGGCGAACAATTCGAAAATAATTTGCTTTTATTTCTGTCAGTAACTGTCCTGAAGAACAGTCTGGTTATTTCTCCTACAGTTTTCGGCTTATTTAAAGAAACTGTATTTAGCACTTGGCCGATTACCGCCATGTGCTGATATCCATCATATCGGCATGGGTAATTTTAAAAACACTTAATATACCAATATCGATATAGCAAACAGTGAAAAAATTGAAACTGAATATAATATTCTTGAACCAAATTTTGTTTCGGTAACATGGAACGCCTTATTTAATACAGCAACGATTCGTGCAGTACCAGGCCATGGGAGCTGGAAAAACCTGCTTACTAAATACATCCACCCAACGTACAACTATTTGGAAAAATGCTAAAACTTCACAATCTTGTTACCAAAATTTACCATGCAGCATCACATAAGGGCAGCGACGTACCCAATGTACTTTTAAAACAATGAAGCCAGCGTGTTTAATCTGCAAATCACCCTATATGCCCATCTCTCACATCCAACAAACAAGATACTCATTAATACCTGCTTTTATTTTACCTTATAGATGAGACCAGGTTCCGGCAAAAATTGCAGATTCGGTTCCGGTTACTCACTGATATATACACAAAGATCCAAAAAAAGAAAACATTTTTGTAGCAAGAACATGCCAAATAGCATTAGTGAAAAAATTATCTATATCGTAACAGATGAATTGGAAATGTTCTATTTTTACGTTATGTTAAATAAATGTGCGCTATATTACATGAGACAACAGAAAAAATACCAAACTCCACTTCAAAGACTATCAACTAGACTACCGTTCTCAGGAAGGTCAATTTGGAACCTTGGAATAAGTAATAACCGGAGATATGCCACACACGTCTAGTTTCTCCTCACTTCGCAAGCAACTAGCGGCATACTTTTGGAACAATATTTGAAGTGTAACTTACACCAAGTACGCAATTAGGCTACAAATGTCCAAGGTTCGTAAGCTTACAGAGTCTATTTTAGTGATCGGGATTGGACTACGTTTAATTTTAAAGTTAAAGCTAATTTATTGTGAGGTGGAAAAGTAAAAATATTTTAGGTATTGTGAGGATATCGGAAGGCTAGTAGAAAGCCAAACGTAAGCAAACTTGATGCAAGTCGACTAAAGAGCTGTCCCACTTTTTAGCAAATTTATTGACACTATAGTCGACTAAAGAGCTGTCCCACTTTTTAGCAAATTTATTGACAATATAGTCGACTAAAGAGCTGTCCCACTTTTTAGCAAATTTATTGACACTAAAATGAACATGTTTTTACCATGCTTTTGCTATAGGGGCTGACCCTTCATATCCGACCACTGGCTCCTATTGATCTCCAACCCCTCTCCCCGAACTCGTGGTCAAACTTGACCACGTAGACCCCCTATTGCCGTAGATCCACTGGAAGCCGGAAACGCAAAAAACGTGACCCAAAGAACATCATTGTAACATGTGTCTTCTCGGAAGCTTCGAATCAAGGAAGAATCCTTGCTATCTTTACGCATAAACCACTATTTAAAACATTTTGCAGTTGGCAACGAGTCGCGATGTTAGGACTAACTCGCACACAATATCCCGGCACGAGTTCGTACCCTGGTACCCGGACATGCGCGGACATAATTACTATAAAACACAAGAACTCGCGGACAGAAATAGCAACAAATGTGCGGCGGACGGTTAGAGAAAAATACACAGCTGTTCATGATCTATTCGGAATTTTTTTCAAACCATCTGCTTTTACATAATTCTGCCCACAACTGTAATTCCCATTTTCAAATCAATTTCAGATATGTTACTAAAAATACTAAGATTTACACACGTTCGCTACTCGTCGGAAGTCATGCTACACAGTTTTGCATCCAGATCACGCCACATTCAAAAAGCAATGTTTTATATGTAACGTGGTTTCATAAAAAAACTATTTCACTCAGGCAATTTTATACTTACATTTGTGCATATATATAAAGTAAATATTAAGGATACGAAGATATTTAACACCTGCAGCAATGTGGATGAATCCTCGCCATCTCTGCTCCCCTTCCACGCGGAAAATATTAAGGATACGAAGATATTTAACACCTGCAGCAATGTGGATGATCGTCACCATCTCTGCTCCCCTTCCACGCGGAAAATATTAAGGATACGAAGATATTTAACACCTGCAGCAATGTGGATGATCCTCACCATCTCTGCTCCCCTTCCACGCGGAAAATATTAAGGATACGAAGATATTTAACACCTGCAGCAATGTGGATGATCCTCGCCATCTCTGCTCCCCTTCCACGCGGAAAATATTAAGGATACGAAGATATTTAACACCTGCAGCAATGTGGATGATCCTCGCCATCTCTGCTCCCCTTCCACGCGGAAAATATTAAGGATACGAAGATATTTAACACCTGCAGCAATGTGGATGATCCTCGCCGTCTCTGCTCCCCTTCCACGCGGAAAATATTAAGGATACGAAGATATTTAACACCTGCAGCAATGTGGATGATCCTCGCCATCTGTGCTCCCCTTCCACGCGAAAAATATTAAGGATACGAAGATATTTAACACCTGCAGCAATGTGGATGATCCTCGCCATCTGTGCTCCCCTTCCACGCGAAAAATATTAAGGATACGAAGATATTTAACACCTGCAGCAATGTGGATGATCCTCGCCGTCTCTGCTCCCCTTCCACGCGGAAAATATTAAGGATACGAAGATATTTAACACCTGCAGCAATGTGGATGATCGTCACCATCTCTGCTCCCCTTCCACGCGGAAAATATTAAGGATACGAAGATATTTAACACCTGCAGCAATGTGGATGATCGTCGCCATCTCTGCTCCCCTTCCACGCGGAAAATATTAACGATACGAAGATATTTAACACCTGCAGCAATGTGGATGATCCTCGCAACCTCTGCTCCCCTTCCACGCGGAAAATATTAAGGATACGAAGATATTTAACACCTGCAGCAATGTGGATGATCCTCGCCGTCTCTGCTCCCCTTCCACGCGGAAAATATTAAGGATACGAAGATATTTAACACCTGCAGCAATGTGATGATCGTCACAATCTCTTCTCCCCTTCCACGTGGAAAATATTAAGGATACGAAGATATTTAACACCTGCAGCAATGTGGATGATCGTCACCATCTCTGCTCCCCTTCCACGCGGAAAATATTAAGGATACGAAGATATTTAACACCTGCAGCAATGTGGATGATCCTCGCCATCTCTGCTCCCCTTCCACGCGGAAAATATTAAGGATACGAAGATATTTAACACCTGCAGCAATGTGGATGATCCTCGCCATCTCTGCTCCCCTTCCACGCGGAAAATATTAAGGATACGAACATATTTAACACCTGCAGCAATGTGGATGATCGTCGCCATCTCTGCTCCCCTCCGTCACCGCGCAATATCTGTGTCTGTTCCACGGCCCCCCCGCGGCGGGCGCGGAAAATATTAAGGATACGAAGATATTTAACACCTGCAGCAATGTGGATGATCCTCGCAACCTCTGCTCCCCTTCCACGCGGAAAATATTAAGGATACGAAAAAAACCAAGATATTTAACACCTGCAGCAATGTGGATGATCCTCGCCGTCTCTGCTCCCCCCAGCGCCGCCAAAACGCTCAGGAACGAAGAAACGCCCAGCAACAATCCCGCCGCCGCTCCCCTCCCGCGGAAAAGGGATCGCGACGCCGCGCGGCCCCCTTCCACGCGGAAAAAGAAGAGATACCACGAACCGCCCCCCGTATTAAGGATACGAAGATATTTAACACCTGATCCCCCCTCTCCCCCCCGCCAGCAATGTGGATGATCCTCGCCATCTCTGCTCCCCTCCCACGCGGAAAATATTAAGGATACGAACATATTTAACACCTGCAGCAATGTGGATGATCGTCGCCATCTCTGCTCCCCTTCCACGCGGAAAATATTAAGGATACGAAGATATTTAACACCTGCAGCAATGTGGATGATCCTCGCCATCTCTGCTCCCCTTCCACGCGGAAAATATTAAGGATACGAAGATCTCTAGCGCCTGCAGCAATGTGGATGATCCCCACCTCCCCCCCCCCGGAAAATATTAAGGAGAAGAATCCCTGCCACCCCTCTCTGCTCCCCTTCCACGCAAATTAAGGATACGAACATATTTAACACCTGCAGCAATGTGGATGATCCTCGCCATCTCTGCTCCCCTTCCACGCGGAAAATATTAAGGATACGAAGATATTTAACACCTGCAGCAATGTGGATAATCGTCACCATCTCTGCTCCCTTCCACGCGGAAAATATTAAGGATACGAAGATACTTAACACCTGCAGCAATGTGGATGATCCTCGCCGTCTCTGCTCCCCTTCCACGCGGAAAATATTAAGGATACGAAGATATTTAACACCTGCAGCAATGTGGATGATCGTCGCCATCTCTGCTCCCCTTCCACGCGGAAAATATTAAGGATACGAAGATATTTAACACCTGCAGCAATGTGGATGATCCTCGCAACCTCTGCTCCCCTTCCACGCGGAAAATATTAAGGATACGAAGATATTTAACACCTACAGCAATGTGGATGATCGTCGCCATCTCTGCTCCCCTTCCACACGGAAAATATTAAGGATACGAAGATATTTAACACCTGCAGCAATGTAGATGATCCTCGCCCTCTCTGCTCCCCTTCCACGCGGGAAATATTAAGGATACGAAGATATTTAACACCTGCAGCAATGTGGATGATCCTCACCATCTCTGCTCCCACTTCCACGCGGAAAATTTTGAGGAAATTGGAGAATAGAAAAAGTCAGGGAAAAGGTTTGTCAAAACTGGCAACAATTGACAAATACTGATGAAAATTTCAGAAATCAATAGAAAATTGACAAAATTGGGAAATTTTACCGAAATTAAAAAATATGAGTCTAAAAATTTAAAAAATTTATCCCCCCTCGATGCCCAATAGATATTGTACACCTAAACCGACGGACCTTGGATACCTATATGTGGTAAGTCTGTGCTTTGACAGGAGCCACCCCATGCTCAAGTGATGGATCCGCGAGTGATTATGGGGACAAAAATGTCAAAGTACGAACTATATACGTAGATTACCCATTGAGACAGATAGCAACAGCTTCATTTACAATATAACAGTTGACTAGAAACCCGCGTTACATTGTAATAGTACCGGTCATTTATATTTAGCCGATGCGTGAAAATAATTAACCGAACTGATCATGCTAAGTTTTCACTAAAATTGGCATTACATAGTTTTCCTATTCAAAAACAACGTTCGATAGATGATAGATATATAGATGTGATTTGAGATCTCTAGGTGTGTGGACGCAGCAGTATGGTCCGTTACACAGTCTCTATTAATAACTTAATGTCTAACCTTTCGGTTTCTACTACGTAGCTATGTATCTGCAAAGTTTCTTAAGGTCCCTTTTGCTCGTCTCTAGATTCTCTGAACCATAAATTTCCTTACGTTTTACATTAGAAACCCCACATTTCATAACGAAATGCGCCACAGTTTCTTCAGCTAGTCCGCAGATGCTTGAGTCAGACCTGTCAATCTTTGCTTGGTGATAGTTTAGTAAGCAATAGCCTGTCATTAGCAGCACTAAGAGCCTGACTCGCCGTCTACAAAACCAACGTTAAACCTGGTTAAAACTTGAGCGACGTTATCTACAATACTCGCAAAAATGTCGGTAGTAGGGAAAGTTAAAAGGTTCACATGCGATTACCGAATCTAATCCTCATACATACATAGCTATATCTATAACAAGAATTTAACCATTTTACAGGAGGCTTACATAGGACAGGCACTAAATCTATTCATATGTACCATAGAGTAAAAAAGCCACAACAAACTGTTTAGACACTAGGTTTGAACATAATGTGTATAGGTAAGTAGCTACATGCCGAATACACCAAAATCAGACGCGCGTCTCAGAATCGCAGCCAAACCAAAGACGAGACTAACTTTTCCTGCGAAAGAAAAGCAGCTAAGAAAAAAGAAACCATTTAGCCAAACGCTTTTTGACGCTCATAAAAGCTTTGTAGCTCGTTTAGAAAGCCAAGGGTTGAAAACTAAAACGCGAATATGTAACACAATTTGAGGCGTTCTGATTTTGAACATAATTGAACTATTAGAGAATGAAGGAAAGCACAACTCTACTGATGTCTTTCAGAAACAACCATGTTTACGAGAGGAGACGACAGTTAAGCTTACAACCGATTGCAACATAACAGCCTCAGTGCCGAGGTTAACCCTAGAACAGAAATTGCTACATGGTATAGTTTACTACGATTGCAATGAACTGTTTAATTACAACCAGGATCGCAACAGCCGACAAAACTCATAAGTATTGTTTGCGAACAGCAAAAAAAGTCCGCTTATAAGGACGCCATTAATATTCATTTGCCCAGAGAGGCGTTTGTATAAGTGTACAATGCTATACACACAGTGGATGGAATCGGTAGTCTTTTCATGTTTCTGAAGCGTCGACTTTATGATTCGTATTCGCTTCCACAGTTGTTTTTGTTGCTTTATGCGTTAATCTTTCAGGAAAAACATCAAAACGAACTAGCCAACATTAAGATTAGCCTTCTATCCGGCAAGATCGAACCAGCACAGTCAACCTATATTCAGCAGTCGCATAATTTCTAGTTTGTGTCACAGCGATAGGATAACACAAAAACTGTTCCAAGACGCGTGGTCAGATTTGACCACGGAGCGCGGGGAAGAGGGACTGAAGAAAGAGATCTTGGTGTCACTGTATCAAATGTTTTGAAGTTCACACAACATTGTAATTTCGTAGCTGCTAGGGCACATCGCGTCATCAACACTATCAGACGCACGATCCAACACTGGACAAAACACACTTGGTTACAGTTGTACCGATCTTTGATTCGGCCTCATGTCGAATATGCAGTATGTGTCTGGTCGCTATACCATGAAAGGGACATTAAGACTCTCGAACGTGTCCAGCGGCATGCCACAAAGCTTCTTCCTACCATTCGTGACTGGGACTACGAAGACAGGCTGCGCTATCTTGGTCTTCAAACTCTGAAACTCGTAGAACTCGCAGTGACATAATACTTCTCTACAAGATGACTCATGGCTTAGCTGACCTTGATGTTCACCAAATCTTTGCACTGGGTTGTCCGCTGACGAGAGGCCACAACTTGAAACTACAAACCCTCGCCATTCTTCGCTGCAACTTTTTCTCTCATGGTATCGTTCGTCTATGGAACAGTCTTCCTTCTAATGTCGTAAATGCACCATCGTTATCGTCTTTCAAGCAAAGGCTCCATGCTCAAAACTGTTTGCCATTATGACAATTGATATAATTGTTTTTCAAAATTTCTGGCCTCGTCGTCACGAGGCTCAATCTTTTCCGAGGCCTACTGGTCACTGCTGAAAAAAACGTTCCACAACAATCGAAACATTCCTTTTTAAATTCCACGACCAGTACCTAATATAAAACAACTTTATATATCAGTAGTAATTGGCACGTTAGCACATTTTCAGGGCATAAGTCTAATATCGGGGCCCAAGAAATGAAAAAAATTTTTTGCTCCGATTTGCCTAAAATTTTGCATACGGGGGTTTTCCAGTATGGGGAATTCATTTTTGACACTTTTAGCGAAAAAAAATTTTTTGACCAAAAAAATTTTTTTTGACCCAAAAAATTTTGAAAAAAATTTTTTTGCCGAAATTCACCCAAAACCATGTTTCGATGCCAACACAAAAATCAACATATTCAGACTTACTTTTTGGATTTGATGCAGTGCAGCTTGGTGAGCGTCGCAACTCTTTAAGCAGCATCTCTTACAATTTCGTCGAGAGTCCTTCTTCATAATACACTTTGCGAACATAGAGCTCAAACTGGGGCGTCCCTCCTCCTTTTGCTGGCTTGGGACAGTCAAGCAAATCTTTGCTTGGCGGAGTTTCCGCCCCATACCCCGTCCTACCACCCACTGGGCGCTGCGTTGCTGGCTCACGTGCACAAACCGGACACTCTACTTGAGTGTGTATGATGTTATGCCGCTGCAAAAATGCAACGGCAGCTCGTATCATCCCTGTAGCTGTTCTGTTATCTCAAAAACATGCCATTTCCAAAAAGCATTCGGATCCAAACAAAAACTAAGCAGGCGGTAAACGATGAAAGTGTTACCAAAATTAGCTGACGTGAAAAAAGTAAACGAAATGTGAGAAGACGAGGCAACAATTACAAAGCCAGATAGCAAGCGTGAGAAAAAATAAAGACTCTCGACGAAATTTAAGAGATGCTGCTTAGTTGCGCTCACCAAGCTGCACTGCATCAAATCCAAAAAGTAAGTTGAATATGTTGATTTTTCTGTTGGCATCAAAAAATGGTTTTGGGTGAATTTCGGCAAAAAAAATTTTTTGGGTCAAAAAAAATTTTTTTGGTCAAAAAATTTTTTTTCGCTAAAAGTGTCAAAAATGAATTCCCCATACTGGAAAACCCCCGTATGCAAAATTTTAGGCAAATCGGAGCAAAAAATTTTTTTCATTTCTTGGGCCCCGATATTAGACTTATGCCCATTTTCAGTTTATAATATATATACTGCCAGTCGCGCACCACGCGAATCTGGTGTTGGGGGGTCAAGGCCCCAAGGTTTCACACTGGATGGACCCCAAGATTTCACACGGTTGGGCTGTAATACTCCAAAAATTAAATGTTGCCCAATTTTTCCGCATTCTTGCTAAAAGTTTTCCCAACTTGTGCTAGTTTATCCTAAAGTTTGCCAAATCGTTTCGGGCACCAAATATTGCCTGGGGGTCCGAAGTTCAAGAGGCAACTCCTACTCCATTAAGGACACATATGCTCTATGCAATCGCCAGTCATTTGTTCCGGCTGAAAAAATGTTGTGTAACTCGTACAACTGGACAATACGTGCTCATAGGGAGGGCTTACCCCCATGACAAGTCGTCCAACCCCCCTCGAGCTAACCCCTCCCCCAGGAGTACCCTGCTATCCCCTTGGGACCTCGGACTTTGAGCATGTATGAGCTAGACCCCTACTCTCAGCTAGGGTGGTGTGCCCCTGTATGCGGTGAGCGCGCATGCAAAGACATAATTATGAATGACAAGGTGGAATTAATTATATGACCTATGCAAACTCCAAAGCACCCAAGGTCCATGAAAATGTTCCGAACTCAGAACAAAAATATCCTTCAACGCTACTCCAAGTGTCATTTGTACGGTTAAAGATCTGTAAAGACGTATGGCGCACAGCTAACATTGTAAAACTGTACAGCTAACGTAATGGTATCACAGTTACTTAATCACGCTGACTGTAGAGAGAATGTTTAGCCATACAGTCCGTACACACCGTCAAACAAGAAACTTTTCAAATTTGCCACGAACGCTTCAATACGGTGGTGACGACAATCGTCACCGAAATACTTCATTCTATGTCAAATTGGTAGTCACTTCCGTATTTATAGTCCCTGCCAACAACTACTGCTGTTAGTTCGATAGCAACGAGCCCGTTTAATGTAATCGATGTATAAATAAAAACATTGAAAAAGATCAAAAAATCTAATAATTATAACAAAAATTTTTATACAGTTTTCAACACGATTTCAAAACTGCCGGAAATGCACTCGAAAAATTTTTTTGTTGCTTGAAAACTGTTCGATATATTTCGATGGCTGGTTTGTTTCGAAACCATACATTGATTTCTAGCAAATATACTGTGTTTTGGCAAGAGCGGCGATTCCAGGCTGTATGAGAAATCAAGATCCGGGGATAAGAACTAAACAAAAAATATGCTCAGCCCCTACCATTTTTAGCGATCGCCGCACCTGTAATTCGGTATGAGCATTTGACCGAGAACGAGGAAAGTTTTTATTGATTACCCCATTCATGTTTTAAACAGAACTCAAATGTCAACACCAGACAGTATATAGCACAGCACGGTTACAGTTTATAATTTAGTTTCGCCTACACTGATTTTTTAGTCGGAAGAGACGATTTATGGCTCGAAAACGCTTCCATGTACCACGGCGATTGGGTTTAATCCATCACAAAAGTATGTCCGACTAGTTAGTAAAACTAAATTTTACAGCATAGGGGATAGAGACGGGGCTATCCCGACAATTAAATCCCACTTGAATCCACCGCCCTAAGAATATGAAGGCAATTTAGCGATTATTTTTTTAATGTACATATTATAATAGTTCGTCGCCGATAACCTACGGCAATATTATAAAATCGAGGAAAACTGGGTTTCCTAAAAATTCAAGAGTTGCAAAATTTTGCCCCTCCCCCAAACCGATGAACCCTGTACACCTACGGTTTATAGATTGCGTAAGCAAAACGACAAATCCCACAATATGACGAGCGCTGTTATACTTCTGACTGCCAAAAAATATCAATTGATATAAAATTCGAAAAGCTATTTGAGGAAAAGCCTCGCTCGATCTTCACTTTGCCACCCACCAGTACAACGCTGCTTACTTTTGCTATCATAATATGTAGTTGTTATTTGTCAAAGCACACTCTGGTACATTTAGCCAGTCAAATGCAAGCAAGGTGTAAACACCGTTAAGTTAGTTCATGCAAAGGAATCAGTAACAAAACTGCATGCTACGGTATTTAAGTAATATAATAATATCATATATTATATAAGCAACAGGAAAACCTGAAAAATCATGTAACAACATACGATTAAAGCGACACAATAACTTTGTATAACAACTAACCTCTGAGTTCACAGCTGCCGCACTTATACTTATTAACCGGTTATGTATATCGTTTATCGAAAATGTAATTAGGAGGGGACCCACATGATTAAAATTACTAGATCAAATTCTAGCCAAATCTCGAATGGAAATCTTTTTCTAGGAAATCTCATTATCAGTAGTTGTTTTCAAAACCTTAAGACTATCACGTGGTGTGCTTACCGAAAGACTAATATGTCACCATATCTGGGGCAAAATCAACAAATTTACGGAGTCCCCATCGAGTTTTTGAAATCAGTTAACAGGCTTTTCCAACAAAATGATAGTTTGTCTAAGTACGGCACACCAAAAATGCCAGCTAAACGTCATAAGCTTCGGAAGCCTACATCCATCATTTTAGCCTATTTTAAAAATCAGCAATCGATCTGCACTAGTTTATTTGGGACAATTCTTGTTTCAATTATTTTGTGGACAACGTAAATTATATGCACAATTTATTCAGAAAAACGAACAGACGCCACTACATTTCAATTTTAGGAATTGCGAACAAATTATGAGAAGTTTGCTTTTCAAAACTATCCGTACATACTGCCCTAGGACCAAACAAGCCATAGCCAATCTTTTAGCTTGCAGTATACAAAACTTTAAACAAAGACTTGGAACTGCGCTATTTCAGATTTCTGTTAATATTCAATTATTATTAAATACACTCGTCTGTTCAATAGTGAAGAAGGACCCTTCGCTCCTATGTGAGCGAAACCCTTTTATGTTCAGTTAAACTATGATTTACCAATGTCTCTAAATCTTTGTGTTCTGTAACACAAAACATTTCTGATTATCAATTTCCACTGGTTCTAATGATAAAATGTAGCTGTAAAGCCTGAAAATATTTGTACGACAGTTAAAATATTCAAATATGTAACATATAGAATAAAATTTTTGTTGCCATAAACCATAAAGGTGTCGAAGGTCCGCCGGCTTAAAGGAGGAGTAGACTTTCACGCCGAGATGGTACCCTATTTTGCCTATCATTTTGGTTAAAAATTCCTGTGCCCTTCTGTCCCATGGCTACCTAATATACTATCTATCGTTCCACACATTGTCCATGTGCGATCCCGTAGTAGAGGCGGGAACGAGACTTAATTGTTAAACTCGGCTCGCCTACCGAGTTTCGACAGAAGGCCCGGATCGTTTTGGCCACAACGCACTGCATAAGTCTGTCCATCGCGACTGTGGGTTGCCCATATCTAACAGTTCCCGAAGAAAAAGCCCCAGGAGCTAGAACACCGAGGTATCGTCTACTCTACCGGTGCTCGGTCGAGACAAAGGCTTAAACTAAGGAAAACAAAGTAATCCAGCCGTTAAAGGATATACGAAGTATTAGCATAAATAACGCGGATAGCGAGAGTAAGTGGACATGTAATAACCATAAATGGCAAACCTGTATGCTACCAAAAATGATGCTACTACTCGTTCAGGTACGCTGCAGTGCCTACGGAGTAAAAAAACAAATGTAAAATTGTTACGGCAGAACATCTTTCTCATCTATCTTAGTATATGTCGTATTACTCAGAGCGCATTGTAGAAGTTAAAGCGTTATATATGGTTTTTAGCACAATAAACTGAAAATGTAGACAGTTGTACACATTTTACTACATGCTCATTCGATGTGGTACAACAAAACATATACAGCGAACAATAACGATAAAGTTTATTTACGAACCAACAATAATAGAAGAACAAAGAAGTTGTATATATATCCAACACTATTAGGCACTATTGAACGTTACAAGCAAAATACCAGGATAGAATTATATATTGGAGCAGGAACTGCGTCAAACATCATTTAAAACTTACGCGTTTACCGAACCCCCGTACGGATACTTTATGGCAATACGTCCCCAAGAAGTGGCTCAACCTAGGTTTGCGATAATCTCCCTATTACGAAATGTATCGTTCTGAGCAAATCTATACAGGTGCGGTGTACATTTATGGAACATCAAAATTCGTCCAGGGGTATGCATGATTCAGGTAATACGCAAGAGACTCACAGTATAACATTAACATAACAGTTAACAAGTCTTGACGTTAGAAGCTTAATGATTATCGTATGTCTAAGTGCCCGTGTATAGTTATTCGTTTACTTTGCGACGTTCGAATTTGGCAAACCTTGCGCCAATACTAATTAATATTTAGGGCGTGAAAGGGTTAGCAAAACCATTGTATATATTATTTAGTGAGACCGTGGTTATCAAACATAGGGTTTAAGGCTATAATGTCACACTGTATGATACATCTGCAAGTTACATAGGGCGGTTGCTCCAAATTCGACATTTTTATGCAGCAATTATGCAAATTGGCCACTTTGTGTTGAAGCAATATGGCTTAACATAGGAGTAAGTTAATAATTTCCATTCTTACTTAAATTAATTCAAGGCTTTAAAGTATAATGCTCGAAAACCAAAAACCGTTGCAGCAAAACGGTTTCTTGTCCTAATTCGGTACAACGGCAGTTTATAACAATATTATTATAATATTAATTATTCTTATTTAACATTATTATCTAGAGAAAAGTTCTGTTGTCCTCATACCGACACTGTTACAATTGCCAGAACCTGCCGTCCTTCAGCTTGTAGTTGGTCGAATATATGTACGCATAAAAATATGCGTACGTCGATTACCCTCCAAATGGTCAATAGTATGTTTAGATACCGTGCACTTACACAATAACTATAGAGCATCGCATAAATACAACTTGGATATATAGATCTAAGTGCGTAGAATTCTGTAAATCTTGCTTTAACTATTAAACCCGAATTTTCCTGTTCAAAAAACTATTCCTATACTGAAGTTGTACAAATGTCGAAACCAAGTCCGTTGGCCAAACCATGAGTGAGAATCGCCGCGTTAAGCAACATTATCCTGCTCACGGTTCCGTATATCCCCGACAGCATCATGATCGCCATTTACACTACGCATATATGAGTGTAGCTGCATAACTCAAAGAGCAATATCCTGCAATGTTGTCGGTCAAGCGGTAAACAGCCACGGCTCTTCATGGCCCAGTAAACTTCGATTTATGCGCAATAAGACATAGAAAGCTGTTAACAGACACCACGTTCTCCCATTTATGGGTCGACTTGTTTAGGCACCAATGGTCTAATAATCTCTTCATTTCTTATTGTCCTCCTCCGAATCGCGATCATCCACAGATTGTACATAGCAAAACTACGTCAATATCGCAACTGGGAGCAAAAAACTTGAAAATGAAATTTATACTTAAGCGATGTGTTTAGAGCCTTTTTGATTAAACCGAAAACGCATTTAACCATAACATAAAATTTAAGTAGTGACTGAAGAATTTTATAGAAAACTGCAAAATTTACACAGGTAAAGAAATAATGATCTGGACTGATGCCAAATCGATCAATTCGCCCAAAACGCATTTAACCATAACATAAAATTTAAGTAGTGACTGAAGAATTGTATTGAAAACTGCAAAATTTACACAGGTAAAGAAATAATGATCTGGACTGATACCAAGTCGATCAATTCACCCAAAACGCATTTAACCATAACATAAAATTTAAGTAGTGACTGAAGAATTTTATTGAAAACTGCAAAATTTACACAGGTAAAGAAATAATGATCTGGACTGATGCCAAGTCGATCAATTCAGCCAAAACGCATTTAACCATAACATAAAATTTAAGTAGAGACTGAAGAATTTTATAGAAAACTACAAAATTTACACAGGTAAAGAAATAATAATCTGGACTGATGCCAAGTCGGTCAATTCGCGCCAAGCAATTAAACATTATGTAGTTACATTATACAGTGTCGTATTATATATAAATTCAATGTAAATCATAATTATACAACATGAAATTAACAATAACATGTACAAACAACATTGGCACGACAATCACATGAGAAAAAAACAAGGTACAAAAAATTAAATACGAACAAAAAAAGTGGCATTTATTGGCATCATGCGGGGGTATTTCACAGAAAATCATTATGGGACCACCACCAAGATTAAACATAAACCTATAATTTATTAATGATTCTTGTGATCAATACTGTAAAATGCTATTACAAAAGTGTCTATACAATGTCCTAACATTTTTATCGCTAATCTAGATCAACTCGACATCGAATTATTAATCGAGCAGAAATAAATAATTATATCAATCTTAAGTAACAAAGAATAAGTGCTTCACCGAACAACAAAACATAAAAAATGAGGCAGTGCCGTTGGAACCTCCTGAAGACTCTCCGCACGGAATCTTTAATTAAACTCCAACTGTTTTATGCGGTAATGAGTTGAACATAATATCCTAGCTACTGTAGTTTAGACGATTATTGTATGACGAAAACATGGAAAAATAAAAAGAAAAAATTGAGTCCAGATTTCACCGATCGTTCGCAGCAGGTAAAGATGCTGACTGCAACTAGTACGATTATATACTGGGCTCTCCAGTCGCTGAAAGTTTTGCCAGAAGGCATGAACCAGGGGGCGCCCGATTTTGCCAGGGGCATTTTCCAAGAGAAAAACGGTTAAAAATCGTGTCCGAAACACTGTCAAACCGCTTTTGGTGGAGAGATAAAGCAATTTTAAAGCAAATTTGGATAAAATTTGAGAAATTTTTGGCTTCAAAACAGAATTTTAGTACAAATTTTGATCAAATTTTTTTGTACTTTGGACCAATTGGAAACAAACAATTTTCCCAGATGTGGTGAACCGGGGGGAGCCCAAAATTTTCCCAGGGCGCATGAACCTTGGGGCACCTGTTCTGAACCAGGGGGAACCGAAAAATACCAGCCCCCTCCAATTTGGAGAGCCCAGATATACCGAAATAAAACAAATTTTCGTGACAAAACAAGATAGAGTCTTCCGCGAACCGCTCGAGAAATATTTGTAGCTTTGTATTCAACTGGTATTCGCGGAGGATTTGTCGTAAATAATTTACATTTTATTTCTGTCCGCAAAGTAATTGTATATTATCTATATTATAAGTCAATAAAATCTACCTGATTAATAATTTACAACATTGGTTGTGTGCTATCTAAGTTTTAATTTCAGCAAGCTCTCCACCAACTCCCGTCCGCATCGACCGTTTTTGGCACAATTAGGAAGCATTCGTTTTCGCTATTGGTCAACAAATCCCGCAAATATAACCGGAGATCGTCGCTTGAGCCAATACAGCGTGGCTCACTGAGCTTTGAGTCGAAATTAAAATAAGCGCCAGCTATTTCTCGAATGGTAACCTGCAATAATAAAAAAATCGATCTGCGCAACGGAATGCCGCAAAGCCTTAGTGCATTTTATTTTACTGCAAACAATAACAACACTTGTTTTACTTAAATACGGCCGCTACAGGGTTTTCTGCTAGTGTACAAACCTCTAACGATACTACACCAAGATTATACACAAAACCTAAAGTTTGAAAAAACAAACTTTAGAGATGAAAATTTTGATGCAAACATCCAAACAGTGCAGAATATGAAGCATTTACTATCAAACAGCTCGAGTACAGAGATAAATGGAATGACTATGGCCAATCCATGCTTTAATTTATTATTCAAAAGCTCGAAACTGAGTTTTTGTGCATCATTAAAAATCCAAGTAAGCTACATCAGCGGTGCAACAATTTACAGCACATAACACCTTTATTCTTCTTCCAAACACAAAAAGTCGGAAAAATTCCTACATTTAAGAAACATCACGCTCAAGAAAAAATTATAACGCTGTCTTAAAAATTTAACCAGAATAATAGTAAATTTGTAAAATTCTCCTATTATTCTAATTTATATTCTTTAATTTTGCAAAACCTGTGTGAAATTCATTAAAATACTTTTAGCATAAAATTAACCATTTAAAATGCAAAGTCATGACCGTTTTAAGAAACCTTAAACAACATTAGTAATCTCCTCACTAATTTGTTCGCTGACGCCATGGCTTACTCTAGTAAAGTGTAGTCTAAACCAAAACAAAATTAAATAAATTCCCCAAAGTACGTATTGAAATACTTGAGTTCATCTGCCATCTCGCTCGGCGGACATGGTGTCTATAATAGTTCTATAGTCAAATTAGTAAAAGGCTTTAGTTTTTTTCACAAATCTGTAGAGTACACCTCCAAACAGATGCCGAATCGGTAAATACTGTTTCAAACCATAATTATTCAACGAGAATCATTTCTTTATCGCACGAAAATGGACTAGAAGAAACATGTGCAAAACCTCTTTGACCCTTTTATTTGAGAAAAACCTTAAAAACGTAATAGTAACCAGCTAAGTAATGAAAATAATTAATTAATTTGTGAAACGAGAATCAACTTCAAAAACACCGTGACGTTTAAACCATAATATATAGATGTGGTACTAGATCATTAGAATGTTGTAGTTTTCGAATGTAAAACACGGAAGAACTGTTAACTTGCATGAAATTAAATCATGGTGCAACCAGATGCGGTAACTATTTTACTGCATCAGCTTTAATTCTTAAAATCTTATCCTCAGCTAACACAGAGATACCCCAAAACAAAAGTGGTGGCAATACTATCACCAACAATAATTAAATATGACAACGCTATAAAACAATAAAACAAACCCAATGTCTCCGCGTGACGTACGGAACTGTGATTGGACCGATCTTTGGCGAACTTGGAATGTTTAATATTATACCGACTAATTGCCCAGTAACTATATCTTCTGGATTCCTGAAACAAATTGATAAAAAAATTTTTTATAGTCAACAGTAGTATGTCTAGTATTTAAATAAGTCCAGTAGAAGATATAGCTATGGTGATTGTTTTTAGAGTGAAGCGTAATTATATTTTTGGCCCTAAAGCTACAGACAAAATAAAGAGTGTCCAATATGTAATCTAGATATATATGCACAGCTGTATTGAGCATCGACTTACAAAATGACCCGAATATGAGCCACGTAGATTTAATCGTCGAGGAGATGTATCCACTTTTGCGTATTTAGGGACTCACGATGTGCAACTACTTAGAGGATGAAAAGGTCTACAAAATGATAAGCACCCGTCCAGCTGGAGCGGTTACGAAGATATTGTCGTTTGTGTATTTTGGGTCTCATGGGCCTTTAAAATCATATTTTAACCCAACTGCGTAGCGTAAATAACAGCAACACACTATGCGCAGCTATATAGAGGTATAAATATTGCTCTACCAACTGAACGAAAAAGACACGTATAGCTAGCGCGGTTGCGGAAATATTGCCGTTTTCGTGTATATTGGGTTAAATAGGCGAATTGAAAACCTCATTTTGATTTAACACTGCTGTGAAAACAGCACACTTTGTGCAGCTGTGTATAGGGTGAGTTCCTCCACAAAATAAGACCAACAACACGGATCATACACTGTGGAAATATTGTCGTTTTCGTGTACTTTATGTTTCATTGGTGTATATAAAACTCTTTGACCCAACAATGAAAGAGCTCACTAAGCAGAGACTGAATTACGCTACAAAATACCACAACTATCACATACGTAGCGGGAGTGGCCATTATTCGTGTAGCTTGAGCCCATTTAACTCCGATTTTTCATCCTAAAAGAGCCATGTAGTAAAACATGATAAACAACGTTAAACAGCTTGTTCATCTACAAAATCAGCGCAATTTGGCTATGATAGCTGTACCAGTTGTCCAGATACAATCACTAACGTGTTTTGCTTGATTCCATTTTAACCCGACCCGAGTCCATTAGGCCACTTTTACGGCCTGATGTAGTTAGAATACGTTATCGCGTCTAACTAATTTGAATAAATAGAGGTTTTAAGCTTTCGAATAAGCTGTCGCGTCCCAGCCAAAGTTGTGTTATGCGCGTCACCACCCAAAAACGGTCATCGTCGAAATTTACCATTCCTACCAATAAGAATTCTTCGCCACGCTCGCTCCAATCACTACACTCAAAATTCAAATATGCATTCATAAACAGCGATCGGACAATAAACGCCTAATTTGAGATTAAAGTACGCTTCTAAAACCATTATTTATTTTGAGTCCGTTATAGTGTATTAAACAACCAATGATGAGCTCTGAAATTATCCCAAACAAAAACTTATAATGTAATATGAATACTTTGAAAATTCTTATCCAGAAATAAATACTATTATTAGAGCTAACCAATAAAAACTGGATTTTCAAAACTTCCGAAAACCATCTAGTTTAACATGTTTAACCGATACGAAACAATCTGGTCCTCCACAATACAATTATTCGAAAACTCCAGTGCGGAGCTAACAATGAACAACATATATTTTTTAACCTGTTAATCATGTTTTCAAATTCAAACCTAAAAAGAGGCATTTAGTAAAAACCATTATAGCGATTAACAATGAAAACACAGAGCTTCCATAAATTTGCTGAGAATTACTAATCCGATTCAAACTTGGCGGTCCAAAAATCATAACATATATACAGTAAAACCATGAGCACCATGCTATAGGACTGCGGTCAATTCATTTTTGCCATAGGACTGCGGTCAATTCATTTTTGCCATAGGACTGCGGTCAATTCATTTTTGCCATAGGACTGCGGTCAATTCATTTTTGCCATAGGACTGCGGTCAATTCATTTTTGCCATAGGACTGCGGTCAATTCATTTTTGCCATAGGACTGCGGTCAATTCATTTTTGCCATAGGACTGCGGTCAATTCATTTTTGCCATAGGACTGCGGTCAATTCATTTTTGCCATAGGACTGCGGTCAATTCATTTTTGCCTGGCAATACTATGATCGGATCAAGCGGCTTTTATATGTCACTGGATTTGCCGACACACTGAATGTAGGACTGAGATCAATTCATTTTTGCCTGGCAATAATATCATCGGATCAAACGGCTTTTATATGTCACTGGATTTGCCGACACACTGAATGTAGGACTGCGGTCAATTCATTTTTGCCTGGCAATACTATCATCGGATCAAGCGGCTTTTATATGTCACTGGATTTGCCGACACACTGAATGTAGGACTGCGGTCAATTCATTTTTGCCTGGCAATACTATCATCGGATCAAGCGGCTTTTATATGTCACTGGATTTGCCGACACACTGAATGTAGGCGCAGGTTAAGGACGTATGACACAAAAACAGAATTCTGTGGGTTCTTTGCTAAATCTGGCTATACGGGTACCAGTGTTTTACAGCCGATATCTCGCAAAAAAGGCTTCAAATCAAAATGATTACAATCAAGCAGAATCAAGTCATAGAGACCTTCTACTTTGCTGAACTTCACTTTTTTGTGGGTCCACTCCTTGGGCTGCTGTGGGTCTGAATATGATCAACATTTTTTCTGGGCCCTTTTCCAGAAATATCTATTTTTCAAGTTTCAGCATGTTATAGCTTGTTTTTACCACACACCGAGTGTCTATTAGGATATCAAACACGCTGAATACTGTGGTATAGAGTTCGACTTGACTATTTATTTATTATATATACTTTTTAATGGAGGAACATGGCATCATGCATAATCTATATACTAGTCGGTATATAGTGGAACTACATTTGTGACCAGAGATTGGACTGTGGCATTACGAATGAACTCAATTTTATGTTCTTCAAATAACTACATTGCATAGGGCATAGGGCTTTATCATTGATAAAAATATTATATTTGAATTCTTCGACCCAAAAACCTATAATGGTTTGATCGAAACGATTCTATTTCAATAAATAACACAAATATTGCAAAATTCTCTATTTTAGATGCATAAGCTTAACTAATTAGCTAATTACTAATGAACCACTCAAAATTTTTTATTCCCAAATATCAGGTGCACACTCTGACATGATAGGCTTTCAAACAAAAGTTTTTTTTAAAATCGGTTCAGTAGTTCTTGAGATCCGTCGGACCGAACGAACGAACTAACGAACGGACGGACATCGACTTTTTTGGTCACAGACAGAAAAGAAAAACGCTTCGCTCAATAATACGTGTCAAAATGGGAAATCCGATGGTTTAGATATACAGAAACCAGCACGAACACTTAATGCGTTTTAAGTTGTTCTCAATGGGTTTGTCGTCGACGAGGTTCTAGGCTGTTCAGTGTTCAAAGTTTCAATGCATCTTACAGCCTGTTACAGGTGATTACAATGGCCTGACCTTTCAACAATGTGCTGTGTATTCTCAAATTGAACTTGTTTAAGTTGATATACATATCAGGATATAGCTTGCTTATATGTATATAATGTATATATGTATTAATATAAGTCGCAACTTTCAAACCCGATCATGCCAAAGCAACGTTAGCAATTATGTCTATTTTATATCACTGCGAACTTAGCCAGCATAAATTCCCTTAATCACAACTCAATACTTTTGTAATCCTTTTACCTCAGAATATGGCAGCGGCATTACAGTTTTCTAGCATGCGGAGTGTGATGAGCCAGGTTTAGTAAGGTTACAGATCCAATAGTACTATCTAGAAACACTTTCGCTAATAATTTGATTAAGTTTCGGGAAATGATGCATTCATACTATGGCAAGGAAAATGTAGAAACAGAGTTTCGCAAGGTGGTGGCAACACAATTCTACAAAAATAGAGGATTGTTAGATCGATACACAAAATCTATAAATTCGTCCTTCCAAAACTTGGGGTTTTCAAAAAATTTGACTTGTTCCGTAAAGGCAAAAAACTATGCTGGTTGCAATGGCTTTACCACGATTGAACCAAAACACATGGTATAAATACCTAACCATACGTAAGCCCCAATATGGAAATTCGGGTTCTTTTGGAAATCTTGGGAATCCAGAAGATGCTGTCAAAAAGTTACTGGGACCGAAATACAACCCAGAGACAATGTGCTTGTATTAATTGTACCCCGAAGGCCAAATTGTATATATATATATCTGGTTTGGATCCAAAAAGCTGGGCTTAATTACGTAAATTACAATCAAACTTGGGTGCTAGCTTGACGATGGGCCAAAATAAAGGCCAAAAGTTCCAGCCTTGGCTAAAATATAGAATAAAAATCCTCGATCTAGCAAGTTTCCATAAAACTTGTTATAAATACGGTGTAAAATGGAAATGTGTGCTATTTGAGGTGGGTATTTGGACTTTTCCACGAGTTGCGCTTTAGGTTGTTGGTCAAGAATCAATACTTCCAAGTGATTGGCGTAAAGGAAACATCACGGCCATCTTCAAGAAGGGCTGCCGCTCCCTTCCAAAAAATTACCGCCCAATCAGTTTAAACTCTTCAATTTGTAAGCCAATGGAAGTAATTGTTTTCGATACTATTATGTCCTTCGCATTAACAAATAATATCCTGAAGGAATATCAATTTGGCTTCCGTCGACTCCGTTCTTGTGAACTACAGCTACTTCACTATATGGATTGGATCACAGCTATTGTTAACCAAGGTGACTTTGTTGACGTCATTTATCTGGCTCTGAAAAAAGCTTTCGATCAAGTATCACATGTACATCTTATTGCTAAGCTTCAGTCATTTGGTATCGTAGGAAAGCTTCTCGATTGGATATCTGCCTTCCTATGTTCACGGTTTCAACGTGTCGTTATTCGGGACTCGTGTTCTCCATGGCAGCCAGTTCTCAGCGGCGTGCCGCAGGGTTCAGTATTGGGTCCACTGCTATTCCTATTCTACGTCAACTATGCAGATAATTATAGCAGCAGCAAACTGCTTATGTTTGCTGATGATACAAAAATATTACGACGGCTTAACTCAACGTTTACATATCTTGACACGACCAGTTTGCAGAACGACATTGATACTATTGCAGATTGGGCTGCAAACGGGCTTATGGAGTTTAATGTCTCCAAATGTGCATGTCTACATTTCGAATGAATAATCCGCTCCATACATACACCCTCAATGGTATTGATATTCCAAATTCAACAAGTGAGAAGGATCTCGGAGTTCGTGTTAGCTGTAACCTTAAATCATCTGACCATTGTGCTGAAGTTGTCCGAACAGCTCAACGGGTTCTCTGGGTCATCAAACGATCATTGTCCTTTCTCAACAAAGCTACATTTCTGCCACTGTATTTTGCCCTGGTGCGCTCACGTCTTGAGTATGCGAGCTGTCCCCATTATCAAAGAGACATTAAATTAATCGAAGACGTGCAACGCCGTGCTACTAAAACGATTCCAGATGTCCAAGACCTTACTTATGAAGAAAGGCTTGCAGCTCTGAGGTTACAAAAGCTTGAAACTCGACGGCTCCGGGCTGATATGATTTCCCTCTATAAAATGGAACATGGAATGGTCGATCTTCCACTGTCACATTTTTTGACATCAACGACACCCATTCAAGTTGCGGGCCAAAGTTACACCTCGACTTGACTGTGCACGCTATAGTTTCGCGTATAGAACAGTGTCTTTCTGGAATAGTCTTCCGTGCGAAGTGATTACGGCTCCTTCAATTAACAGCTTCAAGCGTCTACTTCACTCCTCAGGATGGCTGCCACAAATCTAACAGTGACTCTGGTTACTGCTGTTCCTGCCGAAAATATTCATTATAGGCACGTCAAGTCGGTTGGTCAATCAATTAATCATTGCACTCAATCATTCATTAATCAATCACACATTCAATGTGCATGCCGAAAGATCGGCATCGTTCTTTGTTGATAACGTCTTCTAAACCCTCACCAGTACAGATATGCAAGTCGATGACGTCGTTATCTACCGCAGTGAATGCTTTGCTGCTATCAAATTGCATATGACTCATTGTTAACCCCAAAATACGAATTCCCAGCTTTTCCACAAGTGTGGAAAGTTTACTATGCCCATATTAACTGATTACACAAGAAGATATCTCAAATCACGGTAGCTATGATAATGCGACCCTATTATACAGAATACCATCTTAATCACAGTTATACATGATATTCAGTGTTCGAATTAAAGGGTCCTGAACCAACACACACTGCAAAATAACAGTACACTTGTGCTTACTTTCTTCGATCAAACCATATTGCAGAGCAGTCCTTCTGCTCCAAAGCAGCCATCAGGACGTTAACATCGTAATTACCCAATCCTAACACACTACGATGAGGATTGAATAGTCGCACGTCCGGCGCTAGGCTGAAATACGCAACGGCACTGACTAAATAGAATTCCACATTTTCACATACACATTTACACATACATCACAAATATCGGGATTTCCTTTTTCAGTCACGGCGTACATTGTGATCCTGTCGCGGTTCCGGCAAAAGAGAAACACCATGTCGCGGAGTTCCGGTTTAAAAATTTCCACATTTTTGCTTTTCATCTTAACATTTTACCAGCGGTTAATTTTAAACTTACATTTTAACAATAAGCGCAAGTGGATGCTTGTAGCAGTTGTTTTACCTATGCAGAGAGCAGCGATGTACGTTCAATTCAGAAAGTCTCACTAGCAAACGGAGCATTACGTGTGTTACGTGTATATTCAGTGCGACACAGTGTACGCCGGGGTGTATAGTGAAAGGCGTTTTTGTAAAAATCCGTACATGCCATCCTGACAGATAAATCAAGCATTCTAACTTCCGCCGCTTCTTCCAGTTACCAGAGAAACAATTACTTGTACTTGTTCGGCTTGATGTGATCATCTTATGTCGGATACCATGGTTACTAGACTTCGGAAATGTTCACGATCCATAGCTGCCCGAGAGACTTCATAACGCCATTGCTTCTGCCAGTTCCGATGGTTTAAGCGAGATATGTTCTGGAAGGGTCGCGCCGAAAAGTCCTTCATTAGTTGTCGTTTTGCGGACACCACCCAGGGGTCGTTTCCAACCTGTTGGTGGGTTGGCGTGGAGCAGTTTACTGGTAACCCTCACTTCGCTCATACGGCAGACGTGGCCAAACCAGACCATACGTCTGTGTTTTAGAATCGCCGGTATCTCATCTAAGGTTCCCATGCGCTGCCTGACCTCAGTGTTTGTTACTCTGTCAATGTACTTAATTCCCAAGATCTTCCTCCAACATCTGTGTTCAAAAGCACGTAAACGGTTGACATGTTCCAGAGAAACAATATCATCGCAACATATTAAGGTCGGCACAAAAGTTATTTCGAACAAATTTTGATTCAACTCTATCATTATTTCTTCATTCATGTACCGATAGAATAACACGAACGCGCAATTAGTTTTACCAAGAGTCCATTAAATAAAGTATGACACTTCCCTGCACTCTAATGTTAAACGGTGTGGGATGACAAGAGCCTTTTCGTCTTGACCCGTCCCATTTCTGGGGGTGGTCATCAGTCACAGCCCCCTTTGTTGAGGGGTCAGCTCGGAACCCTCACAGTTTTTGGGGTGATATGTCAGACCACTCCAGTTCTGTGATGTCGGTTGAACAAGTAGCTGCTTTTCAACCGACCCCCTCAAAGTCAGACAAACACAATCTTGATCAAAGTGTATATTGAAATGATTAACTGACAAACACACAACTGGCAGCATGTCACAGGATTTTGACAGCTTTTCGACGCTCCCTAATACCCCCAACTAAGAGCAGATACCACCACCTTTTCCACACTTGTGCCAAGGAGGGCTGTATTATATTTCTAATGTGTACTGCGGCTCCTTTTTGTGCCTTTAAAGACGGGTCAGGAAACTAACTCAAAATAGGCAGTATACGCACAGTAGCCCTATTTTCCGGACGAGTTACTAGTGTTAGACAATCATTAAACAGTGTGAAAAGCCATATATATGTTGTGGTACAATATGTTATATGAGAACTAATAAGCGCATAAAAGGCAGTGGTTATTTTTGTCGCAAGACACTCAGCAAGAACCGATATTCTCTGGCTTAAATAACGGCGTAGCTAACAAATTCTGTATAAGGATTACTTTAAAATCTAAATATAGTTTTTGATTTACTAGCGTAATCTCTTAATTCCTTATAATGTTTTTGTATATATCGAGAAATGTGTTAGAAATGTTAAAACAGCAAAACAAAGATACCTGAGCTAGCACAAAGACAGGATATTATTTCCTTTCCATGTTATGCAAAATAAAACGAGAATATTACGGCAGTACTGGTTTAGGTTGTCAGAAAATTTTGACTACGGAATGGAAAACTATTATTAGAAATTCGCCATTCAGATATCAAAAGGCATGAGTGGAACTTCATTTCCGGCAAATGTTAGCCGTAACCGGAATTCCGGTTATTCCCGCCGTGATACATATAATTTTAATATCAGTGATATGTGGATACGTTCGAGATTAGGTAGTGCACTTAATGTTTCATCAAACCATCAAATCCTTTAGACGCTACAAAGCTGCAGCCAGTTATACAAAACAGGTTCTGCAAAATTTTCACCGCTATTCGCTGGATCAAAAACTTCGATTTTAATTGCAGTTTTCTGATACAGTGAGCAACCGCTTTTCTTGTGACAACGTTTTTCTTTATTGTTCAGTATTTGAAATTTTGAATTCGAAAAGCCGAATCGGAATGGTAGAGCGGTGGTATTTTGTTCAGATATGCAGCGTTAAACATAGCTCAATTTTCATCAAATAGTTTAGTCTGCCAAGCAGACGTATGAATTTTTTACATTTGGCTCATTGCTAAAACTATTAAAAATAATTCTAACGGATATATACCCATAGGCTATTTAACATTTATATACACAATCGTAACTCTTTGCACGTAGGATCATTTTCCGCCTTCAGACAAATAACTCGGCTTATGAACTCGTAAAATAAACTATATACACACTACATCACTTACACCGCCAAATCATAACCCGCAATACCTGCAAGATATCGCAATATTTTTGATTATCTGTAAAATTGAAGAGCTCACTTGTTGCACAAATTGTCCAATGTTGATCGAGTAAATGCGCTGCCTTGAAACAAATTGTTTAGCGCATGCAACAAGCACAACTCAAGCGATTGTTTTTCATGATACATGACATTGTTATCATCATCCATTTACATCGACAGTTTATTATAAGTATGTAAACTAATTATGTGTTGTGTATCGGTGTTTCTATCCGCTGTAAAATTCCATAGACAAAAATATATAGCTGGATATAATACTGAAAAGCTTGAGAATGATAAACAGCTTACAACAGTGCCAAATATATTATTGATTTCGTGATCATCTGAAAACAGACAGAATGACTGCAGGCGTGAACTCGTGTTTTACTTGTAGAAACGGAGCCAGCGGCGTTTCCGCCTATAGCTTTGTTAACGGCAAAAATCGTAAAAAAAATTTTGTCCGTCTGTGGAGATAATAACTCATCACCGGTTGGGTTGATCTTCACAATTTTGTATTTGATCACAAATTTAACCAATTTGTGCCTTCATTAGAGGCTAAATCCGCCGACCACGCTTCCGTGTCAAAATGGGCCCCAAAAGGTCGATCAAGGATTAATTTTTTAATTTTGGCCATCTTGGCATCTATCTTTCGCGACCTATTTCTCGAGATAGAGAGACTTCGCAGTGACCACCAGCTATCGAGAGCTACAACTTTGATATGCATTTTTGTCACAGCAACCGTTTTCGAGCTATGAACCAAAGTTTCAAGCATATATACATCTACATCCACTGCGAAACTTTCAAAATTTTTATAAAGCAAGTTTTTTGTTTGTTAGGTGTGAACTATAGGATTATTTAAACCGTTAACCAAGTTGGTTTCATTGTTTTAACGCCATAATGACTGTGTTTGTTATTACTCCTGCGGGACGGAACTGGAGCAAAATTCGGTCAATTATACGGTATTATACGCCGGACAACGGTGATTCGAATTTTGACCGCTACATTATGCAATTCATTAAGGCATGCATGCAAGGAACATCACAGACGAGCACGAAAAACTAGGCTTACACACAACAAAATTTGTAAGCCCAGTGAAAAATTGTATAACCGTTTTGAAACATGATAAGCCCGAAGTGCTCAAATATTTCGAGACATTCGTTCATGAAATCAAAAGACGCTTCGGTCGGCCAATACCATTCGCAAATCACCTGAATTAAATTTCGGATTAAAAAAGTAGAAGTTCGGTTTCTGATTTCGACGTCAAGTCATGATTTTACATCTGGAGACATAAGCTATCAGATTATATGACTGAAATAGGCTTACAGAGTCTCCTTCGATCGAAATTCGGAACTGGTTTCCGACATGATATTAAGAATCGACTTTCCGTTTCGAAAGACGATAGGTTTGATGCGCTCGTAGAAAATACAATTGCTATCGAATTGTTCAATCTGCTTCGAATGGACATGAATGGATCGAATCAGAGCCGCAACAGAGGATTTTCCGAGCTCAATAATACCAATAGGTATTACGGCCTGATAGATCAAAAGTGTGTCTAGGTATAACTGAAAATGAGGAAGAGAAACGTGCGCAGTTTCCACAAAGCTTTTCTGGCGGCAAATTCATAAATGGACAAAAATTCTTTGTCCGTCCACGGAGATCATAGCTCATGACCGATTGGATGGATCTTCACAATTTGTTTTTATTTGATCACAAATTCAACCTATTTGTGCCCTTTCATTAGACACCAAATCCGCCAACCATGTCTTCCGTACCAAAATGGTCTCATTTTTTACTTTTTGGCCATCTGGTTATGTATCTTTTGACACCTATATCTCAAAATAGAGGCCTCGCAGCAAAGAATGAGACCACAGAGGGCTGCGGGACGACGTCGGAGTAAAATTTGGTCAATATTGGCACCAAAAATAGTGAAATTTCGACACTTTTCCAATATAGATGTATATATGTAGGTTAATTGAACGTATTTTTAGCTTTTCGAGTTTGCTAAATACGATAAAAGCAAATGGATTTTCATGGTGTATATACATCAAATAAGACAAGCCTTAGCGTCCTACTACATAAAAATGACTCTTCAAACTGGTAACTCGCAAAGCGAGCGGTAACGGAGCGAGCGTGACTACTATGCTCTTATTGACGAATTTCTCGTTACAAATTCAGGTCCTTAAGTTCGATCATAGTCCAGTGATAGCAATTAGCCGGCAATTATAGTTCAATGATAATGCTACGTCCACTTTAGAGCCATATAGCAAAAGCGAAGAACTATTTATTTCTTCCTCCAATGACCAAAACGACAAAAGCTTTTGAAATTTATAAATCACAAATTTTAAGAAAAAATTTGAGGAGCCCCAAGACTTGCCATATGCATTTGATGCATACCACACAAATGCGATTTGTTTTATCGTATCTAGTAACCTGAAAACCTATAGACATGTTAGATTGACCTACATATATCTATAACAAAAAAGTGGCGAAATTTGACGATTTTTGGTGCAATGATACGAGCAAAGTTGTAGTTTTCGATGAGAGGATTGCTACGAAACCTCTATCCCGAGCTATAGCTCGCGAAAGATAGATACCCATACGGTCAAGATTCAAAAAGTTACCTTTGACGCGCCATAATGCCCATTTTGACATGGAAGACGTGGTGGGTGGGTTTAGCGTCTAACTAAAGGCACATATAGGTTGAATTTGTGATCAAATAAAATTTGTCAAAATTCATCCATCCGGTGATGAGTTAAGAACCAAACAGATTTACAAGAAAAGAAATTTTTACACATTTTGCCGCTAACAAATTTATTAGTGGAAACTCAGCTGGCTCCGTTTCAATTATAATTTTTTCTTAAAATTTGTAATTTATAAATTTCAAAACTTTTTTGTCTTTTTGATCATTTAAAGAACAAAGAGTTCTTCGCTTTTTGTCACTGAGCTATTGCTGATGTATAAATGCTATCATGGGACTTTAAGCGGGGTTATTGATCTGAATTTGGAACAACAAGGTGGTCAATAAGCGTATCCATATCCCCTCGCTGCGCGAGTAACTGGCATATCAAGTCAAGTCAAAGTTTATTGAACATCAAGATTATGTGCATACAGATATACATGGCACAACGAGACGAAATAGTCGATAATAACTTCGAAGTGTGAATATGCAGCAACCAAGAATATACAATAAACAGGTAAGAAAGGGGGACGAGTCCTATTCTAACATCTAACCTAAGTTCCGGTTATAGTAGAGATATCGAATCAGGTTGATGTCCTTTTCTAACTGATTCTTCAAAGTTCTTAGTTTCGCTGAACATACGACTAAGCTAGGTACGCAGTTCCATATATCAACATGCCGCAGAACAAAGTTATTTATTCTTCTTGCTGTATTGGTGTGCAACTTACGTTTTACCAGTTTTTTTACTGTTTTCTCATGTACTGATATTTTGCAAGAACTTGAAAAGGCTTTGACAAGCATTTACATCTCCGTTCACAGACATTTAAAAATCATGCAGAAGTCGGTTGCAGACGCTGCAACTCTAAGGGATCAAGGTTGTAAAGTCTTAGGCGCTCCTTGTAACTTATAGGGGCACCGTTGTTTTTATAATTTAGTCTTCGAGAGTAAAATATCTCTGTACGCGTTTATTTTTTATATCACCACTAAGGATGTGGGTGACCAGACTCACGATGAATATTCCAAAACAAGTCGAATATAGGATTTATATATAACAGAGCAGTACGGTGGGTCACAGTTTATAAAGGATGTTGTATCATCACAGTTGTGAATTCGCTGTGACAGTCACAGCTATTCACGTGAATTGGCCACAAATTTGCGGCTGCGAAATTTTATATGTCTTCTGATGACCTGGTAAACTGCCGTTTGTCTGATTCTTCTGCTACATCGACACACAGTATATAGATTCAGAGGTATAACTATAATGCTTGCTTACAGAAATGTTGAATATATTATAAATTCTCCGTTTAGCAATGTATTTACACATTTGTACATATAAAGTTATATATACATATACCAAATGAATAAAGATATAAACATATTGTATAAATATATACCCATATAATAATACACATCAACGTATATATAGTTTATTTCTATATGATAATTATATAATGCGTATAATCTATGGGTGATTGTACGGTATCATTTGTTATCTTGCATCATTCATTTGTCCTATGCAGTTATAACATGGTTGCTTAATTTACTGTCGATGAGTACTATATGACGGCACGCACAACCCTCATCTCAACAACCAGAATAAAATGCATTATGAATTAAATAAAACATAATTTCACTTTTCACAGTTCAACAACTGCTTTAACTGCCTTCTAAATTTGCACTTCGCGCTTTCAATATATATACAATACAACATAATACAACTCGCAATACAAGAACACTTCGACGTATTACTGTTAACATATATAATTCCAGTAATAACTGTGTGCGACATTAATAATTAACACTAGATCGGTATTACGCGAACACATATATAATATTCCCATATCTTGGTCTATCTACAATATCGCAATTTAATTAAATTAGAAACGCAAACACATTTTGGTATTCGTTTTACTATTTGGTTGTTCATTTGCCGAGACTGTTGTTCAAATTTACAGCGACAAGTATAAAATTTGAACATTTTGGTTTGCAGAGGTTCAGTTGTGGCTCTAAACTGCAATTCTATATTACTGAGATACGAATTGTTTTACAAGAAACAAATGGCTCCGAAACGTGAGTATTTTTAGTTTTTCCAAATAGTTAAATTCTGTAAATTTTTATTAGTTGTATGGTGCATGATCTCTAGTTTATTTATATAACTTTATGCTTTACCAACATTTTTCATGTCAATTTATTAAACGAATAACGCAAATCAACTGCTTTGAAATTTTAGCCATACTTGGCCGCCCAACTTGAGATATAATGCTTTTAAGAAACGTCACATCGGCAAAGCATTTTCGAAGTTGTAATTGGCAAATCAAGTTAATAATTTTTTCGATGATTAAAGAAAAATATTGTCATAAGATTTTGCAAGTTTTCCACGTTGCTCTTACTGTATCCCCCCCGGGATGGCAAGCCCAGATACACCTAGAACCCATTTCATGATCTTAAAATTCACAAAAATATAGAATCACAAAATTTTATATTTAGTCATTGCAAGCATGTAGTGTTTTCAACGCAGCACTCCCTTTTTATATACTGATAACGTTTATGTAGCAGCGCTGTGGAATCAAATAGTAAGCACGCGCGTGCAAAAATACCCAGCGAACTTTAAAAAAGCATTTCACAATGCCTAATTTGCAAATTTCATATGGTTGCCACGACACATAATTATCAGATAAACAGTTTTAGGATGCGGTATGTGCACCAAATAATTATCAATGCCGGCTTCAAAATAATTATCCGTTAAATGGACCATCAAATATTTGAAAGGCGCGCTTATAATTAATGGTTGCAGTTATCTTAGAAAAAGGCAGTGGTGATATGTAATTATGCATATCCTAGATATAGCTTGTCCAAATTAACACATTGGTTTATTTAACATAGTATTATGTATAGTTACTAAGATATATACTCATGCGAAGCATATGCGTACGCAGAAACGTAAACTACAGTAATACTTCGTTCTCTATATTTTTTCGTGTTTTAACGAAGGGCTGTTGTATCTTTAAACGCTGTTTCTACTTACATCGTTATTAGATTAAATGTTATCGTAACATCTGTTACCGGTGCCATGACTGTATGTAAAACATTTCGCGAAATCAACCATTTTCGAGACAACTACATACCAAGTAATGCTTATATATATCTTTGCAGAGGATGATACTGAAAGTACTGGGACTATGTCGCTAGCAGAAGTATATGATGATGATAATGATTCAACAAATAATGATAATGAAACCGACAGTTCACAAGGAATCCTAAGCAAAGGTGATGAGATGTTGACAACATTGATTAAATCGCAACAAGAACAGTTACAATTTACCGACTCCTTGCTTAAACGATTCAACGAACGGTCTATAATTCTAGATCAATGTATCAACGAAGTAAATACCCTGTCAGAAACTATGTCGTCAATACAAGGCAAAATTGACTTCCAGACAACGCAAATAAATGCACTTATTAAATCACACCGCGAGCTATTTTTCACACCTACTCTTTCTATGGGAGTAGCAAAGAAAAGTATGGAATTTTCTAGAGCCACTTTCAATATTATCTCCCATAGACAACGGCATGCTTTAAAAACGCAAGGTACTTTGGCTGCATCTAGAAATGTTTTGAGAACCCCGGTGACACCTTCGCCAATACAGGAAGCTCCCGCGTGTTCAACCCCGGCAGCTGAAACCCTGTTGAATTTTAAGTCGATTGCTGTCACTGAATTCAGTGTGTTCGTGCATATGTTTTGATGTGGATTAATAAAAGGATGCAGCTCAAAATAGTTGCGGATGGAGTAAGCAAACCGTATTTATTACTCCTACACAAGCCCCACTCAATGCTTTTAACATAAATACGAAAGGGTACTGAACTAAATTTCAGTCAAGAGAAATCACGCTCACCGTGCGTTCCATAAAGCACTATATATAAATCCGAACATCATACAATAATAGATGTATATTACAACAAATAAAATAAAATATTCTTATACATATGTAACTTATACTTCTATAATATATCATAAATAGCTACATATCTACCATATCTAGGTATATAAATAAATACATATAATATACTTAAACACAAATATATATATATACAATTATGTAGTGTTAGATATAATATAAATATGGCAGGGAATAACCGGAACCGGAACCAGCAACCGGAACCGTCCATTTAAACCGGATCCGGAACCTGGTCTTCGAAATTTATATATAGTAAAACAGATGATGGAAGAAATGAAGGTATAGTGGATTTATAATGCATAAAAAATAACTTTTACATTAAACTTATTGTTTTGCGATGGTATTATTGCCTTTCTGAAACTTTGAAGAGACTGATGAAGCTAATAATATTTATTTATCGATCAAATATGTCGATTTTTGGACACCCAGAGCAAAAATGCCTTCCACTATACACCATTGCATATACTGCGTCAAATCGAATATGCTTACAAAGCTTGGAGCGTAGAATACACACTTTCGCTCTGTCTCCAGTCGCCTCCCTTTACTACACATACGTTTGTTGTATGTTCTTCTGTAGGAAACTTAAAATTATTGGTTTATATGATTCTAAGAGAAAATAATAGATAGAAGGTAATTTTCTGATCAGTGGTCAGAGACACTGTTTAGGCTAGCGTTGAACAAACAGTGCCCGTCAGTTAGATCATAATGATGATAACTTTCTAATCCAGACATGCCAACGGCCACCCAAAAAAATATAAGACATTTTAGGCAAAAATATAGGACACAATATATACTCACCTGCGGCTCCAGGACTAGTCACTTTTTGAGGATTTCGACTTCTTCCTTGTTGAGGGCGGACACCCGTTGCCGCAGAATTTTGAGTTTGTCAGTTGCCATTGCGACTTTTGTGTTTGCAGCGCATTTTCCGCGCGCATTTTCTTCTCTGCGCAAGCCGCTGTCAGAGCGGCCGATGCTTCGCTGAGTATTTCTTCGGCGGCTCTCGTTTCTGCCTCATGCACACGTTTGAGACGACGTATTTCGGTTAGACGGGATTCCTTTGTTGCCTGATTTGGTTTGGCCTGCTCCGCCATTTGAGATTGTTTTTGCCCCTCTTCTAAATGTTTCTTGTATTTAGCTGCTGCACCACGGTAATCACGAATCAGACCGTTGGTCACTTTGAGTTGGTGTACATTGGATAATCCATACATGCATGATACGAACGTCTTTACTGACCGTTCAGCGACAATTGTCTCTTCGTTCAGTCTGGCGCGTTTCTGAGCTAAAATATCACTGTTGAGCGAAAATCCGCGCTCTACTTCTGCTTGGCCATGTGGAACAGTTAAAATAGTTTTAATTGCTGTCGCGAGGTTTGGGTACAGTCGACCACCATCGCTGTCGACCTTTGACGTTGCAGTACACCAGTAGTCATCTATACGAACGTTTTCAGCAGGGTGATCACCCGCGTTTTCAGAAACAAAACGTTGCCACTCGTCCCCAATAGCATCCACTTTATCAATCGGCAATATGAGAGGCACGGCTTCGTGCAGAGCCATAGCAACACGCATAACGGATGTTTCGGTGGCGATGGAGATATTGGCTGGGTTTAAGAAGGCCACATCCTTCAGAAATGAATTGCTGAGCGGCAGCGACGATTTTAACTTCTCAACTAGAGCCAGAAGAGCGAGACGTAAATTCAGGCGCACGGCCTTCTGTTTGTCCCCACTGAGTTTTTGCAGTTGTATACTGGTATCGGCACCAACATCAACTTTAGAGTAGGTCTTGATGTGTGCTTGGTCGGAGAGATCGATTTCGCCGAGGTTGTTGTCGTGCTCTTTAAGACAACCCGCTCTGACGACATAACGGGCGTAGTGCAAGAACAGTTGTTTTGATTTCTCCCATAAGAGATGAACGGCAGGTTCGTCTCTCTGGAAAATACCTAGAAAAACTTCCGCAGGCCGGCCAATGAAATCAATAAAACACACGTAAACCAACACAGTTTCGTCCTGCAAAAATTGTTTGATTGCCCTGTATCGATCTGCACGGGCAACAAAAGCAAAGTCAGAACGCTTCGGTAAAGTGACTAGAAAGTACTGAACAAACTCTACTGTAATGTCAGTTACTTCTTCGCTCAAAGTGTATTCCGCTCGTCGTACAGCAGAAAACTTGAAAAAAGTGGATCTGATGTAAAATATCGGCAACACCAAGTGCAAGCTTATCGATTCCTCGCGCAAAGGCATTATGGACGATGTGCAAATTGCAGGTCCCTATCTTTAAGAGACATGACTTTTGTTCCCTTGCAGCAATGTTAAGCAACTCGAAGGTCTTTCGATTGACATTCGGACCGTCCATTCCGATTGTAACGACTTTACTCAGCTCCAGACCATTCTTGGCCAGAAAACCCTTGATGCAATTGGCCAAAATGACACTAGTTGCACTAGACAAAAAGACCGAATCCATATATGCAATCTGAACCCTGTTCGCCCTATTCGACCACCATGAGACGTAGATATCCAATCGTTTTTTAACCTGCATCGTCGTTGTTTCGTCGAATAACACACACCCGCCGGAAGTTGTGGCTTTGATGTCGTCCCAGAGGAGGCGGCGGAAATGTGGCGCTATTCCGACCTGCAAGCTGTAACTCATTTTCATGCGATGAATACTGAAATCTGCTGCAATTTTGGAATCTGGGAACGTTTCCGGAAACAGTTCTGAATACGGATCGGTTGATTGATATTAACAATTGTTCATGCATTGCTGAATTATCCACAGAATTTCAGCTTTCGAAACCTTGTCTTCGTGACTCAATATTGGCGGTTGGACTGCCTGCGGCCTTGAAACAGTAACGGTACCAGTGTCTGCGGCCACAACTAGCTTGTGTTGATTGCGCATAGCTTTAAGTTCACTGACCGCAACCATGTGTTTCGAACCAGTGGCGTGCTGTTTAACCTGCGAATACCCTTGATTCCCGACATTGAACGATTTCTTGCATAATTTACAGTAGGCAAAATGCTGTCGTTCTGTTGAGGCTGTTAACCAAACACTGTTCTTAACATTATCAATCGATTGTTCCTGCCACGATTTATTGTACACAGTTTGCCGCGGCATGACGATATCACAATAATTTGGTAGTTATACGAATATATTAACGAATCTGAAACACAAATATATATTGCTTGCAGTGTTATCACAGTGCTCATGTGTCATTATTGCTTGCAGTGCAAATTATCAGACACATAATATACTGCTACAACAAGGCTGCAATTAATATATGTGTTTCTGAAAAGTCTATATATAAGTATAAAAGTTGAAAGCCTGGCGACAGGAAATATGATTTGCAAGTGCTGCAGTCGGTGACGGTGTTGACGATTCCATCGAAACATTCGTTGGCGCCTGTAACAAATGTGTACATGAGTGACTTTTTGTTTAACCAACAACATCTCTACAAGTAATAAAAAGGCAGACGGCTGCGCGAGCGAAGCGAACGCAGAAGCTGACCATTTTCTCCGATTTGGTAATCGAAAATTTCCAAAAACTGCAAAGGGGGACCATTGGCACCCTTTGGCGAGGAGGAAAAAATATAGGAGATATAGGACAAACCCCAAAAATATAGGACGATATAGGACAAAAAGTGAAAATATAGGAAATATAGGACAATTGGCATGTCTGCTAATCAGAATGCTATAAATGAGAAACACTGTGATGCTGCTCGCACAGTTTTAATAAATACAGTTCATTGCCAAGAAAGCAGTTTCTAGCTGCGTTGCACATAACGTTATTTTACTTCAAGTTAAACTGATTTACCAAGTTTACAAGCGCACTGGCGTGTGCCTGACGCAATTTATGTTAGCCAAGCATACCCTAAGTACTTCTGCGTAAGCCATACTCTGTTACCGAGTTGGACCGGTTTAATTCAAACGTATCCAACAGACTTCTGGATGTGTAAAATAGCTGCTACAAGCATTGACCTGGCTTTGATTTAACAAACTCCTGCAGGTTATTATGAAAAATTCCTGCTCAAATTATGTGCCCTACTTACGTTTTACACGGCAAATTGGTTAGTTAATCTTTTCTTTTGCTTGGTTGTATTGGAGCTTGATCATTGTATAATATTTATTACATATGTTTGGATTGCAGGATAAAGCAAAAAAACGTGGAAAATTTCAAACAAATTTTTTAAACCGGAATTCCGGTTCCGGTATGGTTTTTGCCCTTTGCCGGAACCGGAACCGGAACACGATTTTCGCCGGAACCGGAATTCCGGTTACTCCCTGAAATATGGGTAGGCATACACTCGTACAGCATATTACTTGATAGTTATATACTCTATACATAGATCATCTAATTTATAGGTGCTATGTATTTTGGAACCTAGTAGAAACAAACGAAAGACAATGCAATTTGCTGCGAAACCTATACGATGAGAACGACAATGCAACAACAAAAACTCGCTGTAATATATAATAGTGCGAGGTCACAGCAAAGCATATCAAATTTCTCGGTCACATATTTGTGACCAGTTCACGTGAATAGCTGTGACTGTCACAAACTGTCACAGTGAATTCACAACTGTGATGATACAACATCCCTAAAACAACGAAATAGAATGTTATATAGTAATATGATACGCCTTGGAAATTATTGCTTTTACATGAGATTTAAATTTTATATCATAATTAACTATTACACCCAAATTTTGTACTTGATGCAAAGTGAGGAAGTCAATGCCATTTATACTATAGTGTATTTATGGATTATTTTTACCAAGATGAAAAACTCCACACTTTGATGGCAAGCTGCCAATCGGAACACCAGTTCGACGTAGGTTAAGTGCGTTTTGCATTGATACATGAGGACAATTTTCGTTCTTATCAAAGGTAATATATACTTTAACATCATCAGCAAATATTTTCAATGAAACATTGCTTAAACATGATGTTACATCATTAATATATAACAAAAATAAAATGGGTCCAAAACGCTACCGTGCGGTACACCAGGTATCACACTGCGTGATTGATACAAAGTGTTGTCAAGTTTCACTTGCAATTCGTCGCCAATCTGAGCAAGGGGCGTATATTATTTTTTAACTTTCTGAGATAATAGAGAGTAAAGTTTTTGAGATATGTAAATACAGATCATAAAGAAAACGATATTAGGTTATCCATTGGCATTCGGTACACGTAATATACAAACTTGCTGACATTTATCTTAGGCTATAGCGGTATTGTTAATTTCAATCTTTGAGTCTGCAAAGGGCAAAAGGTCCCCGTGATCCCTAAATACGCCCTTTGCTCAGATTGAGACTAGGCAACAGTTACGTAATAGCAGAGGGCGGATATGAGAAAAACACATACTTACATAATGAACATTATCGGAAATTGAAGAAGAACGCTTGCGATAGTGCAGTAATTGTCATTGCGTAGAAGAGCCAGTAGTCTTAGTCGATTGCACCATTGCGGCATAATGAAATTAGAGCCGCCTTTTTGCACCTGCTAAGAGGCAGTCATTCTGAATACGCGCGGGGCAAATCCAGTAAGACGCATTCGGCTTGTCTGGTACGGGCGGAGCTGCGACGAGTTGTGATCTTGAACGACTGTAATTGTGAGCTATAATCGCAGCAGTATTGTATCTCGTCAGGACGGCATTTTTCGAATTTTAAATTTTTAATTCTGCTCCATGGTATACTCGGTCGTCCGTTAAAAATCTGCTCTACATAAGCCTTGAAATCGATAAAATTGTTATGACTAAGAACGTCGACAGACAGTGGATTTTCTGGCTGAGCTAAACGCATTACGTTCACCCATTCCCGCGGCATGGAGATTTCCAAACCTCTGGCTTTTTTTCGATGCTGGAATGTATAGCGTCACATTCAAGGTATGTATGACCGCTTTCCATAAATTTTTGCTGAATTATTTGAGGACCCTTTGGATGGCGAACAGCATAAATCAGCGCGGCGGCAACGAACTGATTGCGGTTTTGGACCGCACAGCAGTCAGACCATATTACCACTTCAACAGTTTCTGTCGGAATCTTATGGAAAATATATCCACCAAACATGTCCCATTTTCGTTAGTACCTCCATTACCCTCTGTTTCTATCCAATAGTAGCACTGACCCTTCTGTCCCTTCTGGTTGCATATCGTAAAGTTCAACGTGTAAAGCTTTCTCTTTTAAAAAAGTAGCGACACCTCATTATGCGGCAGATATAGCACCGCTTCCAAATCGCATGTGATACTGACGATAGTGCTGCTGTTTTGAGCCAATGTTTTGTCGGTTTGCTTTGCACTCATAGCGGCTTCTTTACGCGCTAAATGTTCCAAATACTTAGGCTCAAACTCAGTTTTAGTAGCACCTTTTAAATTTTTATATTTAGCGCAAAAGTTACACTGATCTTTTTTCGGTTTATGAATTCGTAGATTTGGAAAGTCTCGTTTCAATACACGCAAGTAGGAAACCTGCTACAGTGCTACAGAAACCAGAATTGGACTTTCAGCTAGGCCGTCACAGTACTGCTTATACAGCCGGTACATATTACATTTATTTTGAATACAGGCCTCCAAATAATCGTTTTTTGTATTTTTCCGACAATAATGGCTCTCTACCGTGGAAAAGAGTTTATATGGTCACGAACAACTTGCAACTGTTCGTCAGTTAGTGCATGCTTTGCAGAAACTTTGGGTCGCTGTGGCGGCTTGTGAGTTCCAGACTGTGACCGATTTTCTAAACAGTTACGGAGAAATTTCTCGGAAATATCTAGAGTGTCACAAAAAAAATTTTGACAAACTCTAACTTTGGTTCCCTTACTATCCACCACTAAATAGTACTTATTGGTGTACTGGCGTTTAGTGGGACCGCCTGTAGTTTCAAATTTGTATCCCCCGTTTCAACACGATCGCAAACATAGCCATGCCGGTCACTGGTTTCGATGAAATCCTGTAGGATGACGCTGCGCTTATCATTGTTGATCTCTTCATGGCATAAACGAAGGCATTTAGATGGATTGCATCCAGGTTTTACCGATCTGGCAGGGACTACCTTGCCAGCTCGACTAATGTTTTGTTGTCCCAACTTTCGCTTCTGGGGGGAAATTTCCCACCGCCTAGGGACGTTCTTTACTTCAGCAGAAACACGTGAAAGCAAGTCCATGACTACTGCTTTAGCTTCGGGCACAAGGTCGGGGGGCGCCGGGCCACGTGGTAAATCGGCAACCAAAAGCTGTTCAGCAACAGCAGAGCAAACATCGAGTTCATAGTCGCGGTCTTTTTGTGATCTGACTCGAGCGAAGATTCATCATCTCTGTCATCTTAAATTATTATAAGTAGCTGACGCGGTTCAAATACACAATTCAAACTATAACACGAAAGGAATGAGAATTAAGGACACACGAAAAACCGAACATATTGAAAGTTCTAGCTGCCTCTGCATTATGTACCGGAAAAATATTCTGGAGACATGCCTGCATTATCATGATTATGGATTCTCGTCTAAACCTGTATTTCGTAATTAATTACACTAATTATGTATTACGCAATCAATTAATTAGTAAACGTAATTAATATACTGAGACAGATGATCAGAAATAACAGAGTAATCGGCATTTCCATATACATAATATATATCAACACAAGACCTAGGTTCACCAATCGCATTACCTACAATATGAAATCAATAGATATGTGATCGGAAAACATATACAAGAAAAATATATAAGAAAAACTGTTCATAACAGTAAAAAAGCGATGATACATAACATTTCGAAAATAAAAGTTGTATATTTAGTTCTACGATTTCATTCCCATCTCACATATGACAAGTAAACGTAATGGATTACAAAAAGTGAGTGGAGCAATAGGCGAAGCATTTTATATCTTATTTATGTATATATCCATGTATTTCAACTAAATATTTGCTCAATTTATAATAAGTATCACGTTTTAGACAATTGATGTCAAATCTACCATACAAAAAGCTAGCTAGCTAAAAAATTAGCAAATTAATTTTAGCAATATACAGTAATTTGCCAATTAACTAATTAGAACACATGATAAAATCCATTAAACGTCACATATTCATGGTCACCGATATCGAAAACCCCAACCGCAAAAAATCCGGAATTTTGATATGATTTTCAAATTTGCATAAAATTAAGCAATTAATGAACTTATTAGCAAATACGACCAAGTTTTAGACCTTCAGAAATACTACATTCGTGATCAGCGACATAGAAACCGGTGTGTGCTATTTTTTCATTTCTGAGCACTTTGAAAATTTTAAAAAATTAGCTAATTAATAATAAATTAGCAATTATCTAATTAACTAATTAGGATGATTTTTAACATCTTCGAATAATAATATAAACACCAGATTCATAATCAGCACGGCGAGATGTAGTATACGCACCAAAATCATAGCTGTACACTAATTATTCTTTGAAAAATAAGCAATTTCTGTTTGAAAATGCTAAAAATATGCTAACACGCTTAACTAATTAGTTATATATAAATTAAATAACTAAAGCAATCTGCTCCATGCTTACGGTTGTTTGCTGCCGTGTTATCTTTATTTCAGGCCCTACCTCATGGGCCTTGAGCCCTGCTTTCAATGAGGAAGTAGCAGTTGCGATATGGAAACGCAAACACTGTGAAGCGGGGCTGAAGGTAAATAAACTGACAAAAACTATACCTATGTCTTGCACCTGATGAACAATTTTTTTAATCGGTCCGATATTTATTGTAGAGTTCGAGAGACGGACGGACAGACGGTACCGATTTCACCCCTATGACGAAAACAAAAACTCTTCGCTTCGCACCGCTCAATTACAAAGCCACTTCTGCCCAAGGACCAACATTGGTAACTATGACTATCATTCGTGAATCCTGAATCCAGGAGATGGGAAGTCCATATTCAGGAACTATATAACAATGTGGTTTTAGAAATTCAACACCTCTAAAACAAATAAAATAAAACACAAAAAATTGCATTTTCAGATACAGCCCGAAGTGGTGCAATTTAGCAGGGTCTAGTCGGACAGATAGTGGCCCGGTCAGGGATCGTAATGCACAACATGCAGAAACACTGCACAGTGCACTACATACTAGCTTTTAAACGAGCCTGTAGGATCATGAATACGATGTATTGTTAACAGGAAAAATAAGTATTGGGCATAACCTATTTTCACCGGGAACCTAGGTCGAATGACAATGCTAAGAAACAGTTTTCAACTAAATCTCGAAATTCACTTACTAACCCATTTTAAGCCAATTGTGTTTACGGTCGACTAGTGTTCGCACCTAAACAATTCTAACACAAAACTCACCATGTGTTATGAAATACTATAAATGTAAATTGATAATAACAAGACTCCATGATAATAAATTTGTAAAAGAGTATACTCATGTGTTGTGTCATCCGATGATAGTTGATCCCTTGTTCGTCATCGTAAGAAGTATTTTCGTGCTAAGAACCAAAGCTCCGCGTGTTTGTCAGTGCAACACAGCCAGAAAACACCCTGGGTTTGTCGTCTATGCGCCCTTGTGCGCAACGGTTTGATTTACCGTTTCGCAACACCCCACAATTCGCAGGTTATTATGAAACAGTAATGCAATTATGCCGAAATTTTACTATAAGCGCCAGCCGACTTCGTATTTTACTGTTGTCTATATAATCTCACAAGCTACAAACTTCCGCAGCAGTGCAGTGATAAGTTGGTGGCTGCACTATTCTTACGCGCGAGCCAGCGCAGTTAATTGGTCTACCACAGTTACTAGAGACTACTATAATGAGCAATAATTCCGTGAGGTCAATAAGTGAGAGCCATTATGAGATCATAAACAAAAGCAACAATCATACATTATACCATTCCCTCGTTTAGTAAAATAAACTATTAAGGCTAAGCGCGGCGTTAAACTAAACAACCGACCGACTTGAAATTCTTGACTCGAATGGCACAACAGAAAATTGACTTTCAACTGTGATGAAGGCTAATAAGCAAATAAATTTATAATAAAAGAAATAATAATGCATTATGTAATAAAAATATTTTGTAACATGATAGAAAATATTTACACGTAATGTAATTACATTGACACGTAATGGTTTTTAATGAAACCAATATTAGCCATCTAATTAAGAGATAAGTAAATAAATAGAAATTGAAATGTTATTTTGTAATTTTCTCATATTTGCGATTAATACAACGAAATATTGAGTTATAAAACAAAAAATTCCAATTCTAGTGCCGCCACCTGTTTAAGAAAAGCATAACTATTTCAATATTAGAAATTATAAATCCCTACGGAATTGCCAAACATAAACACTATATATGTGACTCATATCGCATTTTGCTGTCGTGTTGATAACGCCAGCGTTAGGAATAATTTGTATGCACTAACTTTTCACGCATTATTAAATTTCGACAGAAGTTGTTGCATCACAGGGTGGGCGCTTAGGTAAGCACAAGGACTCGAGAGTAAAGTAAAGTGCTTTATTTGAAAACAAGTAGAAAGCAAAACAAGTACACAGAATTACCACTACAGGGCAACAGTATTTATATACGAACACAAACATAGCTACAACATTCAAGAAATATATAAACAAATTGAAATTCCTAGAATGTTCTCCAGTCAATGTTGTAAATAACGTCAGCATGGAAGTTTCGAGAGCGATCTTTGTAGAATAATCTGTAAACGTAATCGCCATGACACATTCACCCCCAGCCTAACGCTCATCATGAAGGCGAAAAGTACCTCTTTGGCTTGCGGACCCGGTTGCATCTTCTTGAATTCGTTGGATCGTACATAGGTATCGCAGGGGCTGCTGGTGGTTCTATCGGAGAGTCTTTGGGAACTTCAGGAGTGTCCACCGGTTCCATTCCAGCGTAGTTCTGAGCCGATGGAAGTCCTGGCTCTAGATGGGTATTCGAGAGTTTTCCAGGCTAATATTCTTCGCCTGCTGGATAGCATGGTTGGAGTTGTTCCTGGTGTCGTCGCCAGGTTGGACCGGGGAGAGTAACTTTTACATTGGAAGTGCCGGATCCTTTTGGCTTTTTGACGAGGGCTGGGATCTATCGGGGTTGATAGTCGCGTCGGGGGCCATAATACAGCGCATATACATAATCTTCAACTTGAAAAGCTCGGATCATCTTTGAGACTTCATGTCGCTGAGATATTGCAGCATTTCTGGCTTGTTTTCCTTGGGTGAGATACGCGGGGGAAAGAACTATTAACGTATCGATCCTGGTTCGGAGCTGTTGAGACTTGAGGAGTTTACTCGGGAGTATCCGTGGAAAATCGGGTCCCGCCGGCATTGCATGGGGAACTCCTGTAGGGCTTTGCTCGAAGAAAGCTGTGACATCCTCATTGCCTGATTGAATGTTTGTATGACACGTTACGCTGCTCCGTTGCTCGTAGAATTAGGAGATGTCATGGTGATGACGTTTGCATATTAGTCTCTGAATATTGTTCTCGAAACTTTCATGCTGACGTTGTTTACAACATTGACTGGAGAACATTCTAGAAATTTAATTGCAGTTTTTCACGGAATAGCTATCGATGCTTTATGCAAATTATTAGTTTTGGTAGCAATGTTAATGTATCATTTTGTCACTTGCACGGTTGTGTGCTTACAGTTGGACAACTTGTTTTGTCTCCTATAACGCTATTTTACGCTTTGTGTTCATGACATCTCAGGCAACTGAAACTTTACAGGTCACTGATTCAGTTCCTTTGACTGAAGGTCGAGTTTTGGAACTTATTAAGTTAGCAGCGTCGCACGATAAGCCTTCGGATCTTTCGTCGCTTCGATTATCGGGTCAAGGGCTGCAACATCAGGTGGACGTTTTGAGTGACGTTGACTCGTGTCTTTACCAAATCTCTGTTATTCTTAACGGCGCTGTGGAGGAGATTGACGGTTCAGCGCTGGTTCGGCTTGTCGACAAAGCAAGAACAGTTATTAAGAACAGGATCAAAATCTTAAAAATCGCAGACCAGGGTGGCTGGGCAGCGGTGCAGGATTACACGGGTTGTTCTGATATCGGCGATGATGCTGAAGATAGCCGGAAAATCCAGCGCGCCATTGATCACGCAAAAGCGGATGGTCGAAAACGAAATAGACACAATTCCTACAGCCGTTGGCGGTCATCCCCGGTCACATATGGTGCCCGTCCGTTGGTCGCCAGGTCCCTTGCCGGGTGCGATAGGCCCACGTTTTCCGGCAGCTATTCCTCCAAAGCGTCTCCGTTTACTCGGCGGTGGCAATTCCAGCCTTGCTTCGCGTGTGGCAGGATGGGACATTGGCAGTCAAACTGTCCTTTCGTCGCGCTCAAATCATTGGAGTCCAGCCCGTCTCAATATGAGAAACAGCAGTAAAGGTCAGTTATCTTCCTGCTCTGTTAAAGGTAGGCTTCGGAACCATATCGGAAAGTGGAGGGAATTGGATTGTTCAAGTTTTGTTATGAAGATCGTATCTTCTGGTTTTTCTATTCCCTTTTCTACTTGGCCGCCGGCAAAGATTTTTCGTAACAATGCTTCTGCTTTGCGTGATAAGACTTTTGTAGAGTCTGCAGTATGCGAGTTTGGGTTATGCCCGTGAGGTTTTGTCCCCGTCCCATGTTGTCAGTCCCCTCTCTGTGACTGTACAGTCATCGGGTAAGAAACGCCTTATTTTAGACTTACGTTATCTCAACGGGTACACCCAACCTCCCAAATTTAAGATGGACGATCTTCGGGTGGCGCTTTCGTTTGTTTCGAAAGGCGGTTATATGGCATCTTTTGACATTAAATCTGGGTATTACCATCTTGATGTTGATCAGTGTTATCATACGTTTCTGGGGTTTTCATGGATTTTCGGTAGTGTTCGGAAATATTTCGTTTATACTGTTCTTCCGTTCGGCTTGGCTATAGGCCCTTTCCTTTTTACAAAACTTTTCCGCCCCGTAGTTGGGCATTGGCGCGGACAAGGAATCTTAGCCTCTATGTATCTGGATGATGGATTTATTGCTGCATCTGAGTACGCCACAGCTTTATTGGCTTCTCAAACTTGTAGAAATGATCTGGAATCCCTGGGATTCGTTGTTAATGATAAATGTGTGTGGCAGCCTGTGCAGCGGCTTGTGTATTTGGGTTTTGTGATCAACCTGGTTGATTATTGTTTAGAACTACCGGACCGCAAATTGGCAAACTGCCGAGATATCGTTGTCGCTGCCGCTGCAAAAGACACTAGTTCTGCCAGGCAATTAGCGAAGATTACTGGTAAGCCTATATCATTTTTTCCCGTTTTTGGAAGCGTAACGCGGTTAATGACCCGAGCTATGTACAGTGCAATAGCTTCTTCTATTTCTTGGGATTCGAAATTTCGGCTTCATGTTGCTTGCAAAACTGAACTAGAATTTTGGAAGAAAAATATCATGTCCCTACCCAGTCAAAAGTTATTGTCATATACGGTTCCTAACATCATGGTTTATACTGATGCAAGTGCCACTGGAGCAGGCGCAGTGATTAACTTGAGCGGGGAAACTGTTTGTGATTCCATTACGTGGACGTCTTTGGACGCCTCTCGGGGATCCACGTACAGAGAACTACGGGCAATAGAATTGGGGCTGTCGAGATTTGCTTCGGTTTTATCCGGCAAGATTGTTAAATTCTATACGGATAATATGGCTGTGTGTTCAGTTGTTAGATGCGGCAGCGCTTTACTTCACTTACACCAAGTTGCATTGCGGATTTTTTATTTTTGCCTGCGCCAAGAGATATGTTTGGAAGTAGAGTGGGTACCGAGGGCTCAGAATGCAGTAGCCGATGCTTGCAGTAAGTTCCCAGATTGGGATGATTGGCCGGTTAGCAGGTGGATATTTTGCTTATTAGACCGGGAATGGGGCCCTTTCACTGTGGACAGATTTGCTAACCACGAAAACTCGCAGACTAGGCGCTTTAATTCAAAAATATATTTTCCTGGCAGTGAACATATCGACGCCCTGTCAATTTCCTGGGCCGGGGAATTCAATTGGGTTGTTCCTCCCGTGAAATTGATACCACGCATCCTTCAACATATTTTAGCTAGCAAATGTACAAGCGCTTTACTCGTTCCTCTGTAGAAATCCGCCTCTTTCTGGCCGATCCTGCTGCAATTCCGTAATACCTACCGGGAATGTTTTGTTCAGGTTTGCCAGTTTTCTCCAAGGTTTAAGCTTGTACATGGTGGTTCCCAGACTTCTTCCATTTTTCGGGGCATTTTCCGGTCGCCGCTGTTAGCTCTTTACTTCGACTTTACAGGAGCATGACAGTCTTTTAGCCGCACTTTGTTCGTTGCATATTGTTGTGTTTTGCTTTTTGCTATGTAGTGAAAAATAAAATTATTTTGACACAGTCGTTAAAATAATTGCAGTTTTTCACGGAATAGCTATCGATGCTTTATGCAAATTTAGTTTTGGTAGCAATGTTAATGTATCATTTTGTCACTGGCACGGTTGTGTGCTTACAGTTGGACAACTTGTTTTGTCCTCCCCCCCTCCGCCCACCCTTGTTCTTATTTTCTGTTATTTCAGGCCTTTTACCGGCTATTTCTGCACAGTTCGCTATGCCTCGCGGCGCATCGTCGGCGTTAACACATACCATCGAACAGTTGCCGCAGTTTCTACTTGCCTCGAAGTCGGATTCAACAACCAGACAGTATATTCAGGCCGCTCTTCAGTACAAAAAATGGGCACAACACCGTAAGCTAGATTGGCTGCCTGCCTGTATTCCTACGTTTGTTTGTTTTTTCTCATTTCTTGCTACGTCTAGGTATGCTCCTTCAACTATTCGTGTTTTCTGGTCGGCTTTGATTTGGCTCCATGAGCTTATTGGGGCTTCTTTTCCCCTGTATGATAGTCGTGTCCGGCTTGCCGTGCAAGCCGCGTGCCGACTGTGCGCTCGACCTGTATCTCACGCGCGACCGTTTGATACCGAAGCTTTGTTGGCATGTGTAAGTCACCTGACTTCTACTAGTGCTTCTATTATAAATTTGCGTCTAGCAGTTATTATCCTGTTTTCATTCTATGGGTTTCTGCGAGCCTCAGAAGTCTCCAGTCTCCTTGTGGGTGATGTTACGCTCAGAGAATCGCATATCGAAATTCTTATCCGCAGTTCCAAAACGGATCAGGCTCGGCAGGGTTCTACGATTTTTATTGCAAACGGTTCGGATCAATTCAGTCCTGTCTTTGTGTTGACTCGCTACCTTTCCTCTTTGGAAAAGGTCACAAAGTTGTTCCCCCAGTCTTATTTCTTTCCTGCGTTTCGATTTTCCCGATGTCTCAATGCTCCCTTATCATATGGCTGTCTGCGCAAGTCTTTTAAAGCATTATGTACTGATGTTAACATTTCAGATCGTTTTTCGCTCCACTCTCTCCGCGCTGGGGGAGCTTCGTTAGCGGCTAACGTCGGCGTGCCGGATCGGCTGCTTCAAGAGCACGGTCGCTGGCGTTCTGTTGCTGTCAAAAATTCTTACATATCCAACTCGACGGCTGCCAAATTATCCGTAACTGAAAAAATGCTTCACCAGTAACATTGGTTGCAGGCTATTGTGCAAAACCGTGCATTTCTACATCTATACATTTCTACATTGTGTTTTGCTTTTTGCTATGTAGTGAAAAATAAAATTATTTTGACACAGTCGTTAAAATAATTTTGTTTATATGTTTCTCAAATGTTGTAGCTATATGCCGAGGGTACTTGGGAATGCATACTGCTGCCCAGCAGCGGTGATCAGTGTACCGTGAGTGCTGATTGTACTGGTTGTGCAGATTGTGCATTTCCGTCTATTTGTTTTGCTTTCTACTTTTTTCAAATAAATCTCTTAATTTTAGTCTCGAGTCCATGCGCTTACCTATGCTCCGACTCTTAGATACGACATGGATAAAGTGTCGCACTGAATAGGATTCTGGTGGTCAAGACTAACAACACCCCGAAACGTCTCTGTATTGACAAAGATCATCTTCAATCGGCGGAACTCAGCGAATTTGTCTAGCGGGTGGGTCAACACCTCCAGATACAACAGCAGCAGATGGTATTAATGAATGAAAGGAAGATCAACAACGGATGAAACAACAGTAACAACTAATGGAAAGCCGGGTTTATGCTGTTACTCCAGACTACTGCCACTAGAGTAAGCCTGAACACCAACGTCACCTCGGCTAGCGAAGCTCCAACGTTAATAGCTCCATCTGATTGATGATCTGACCTATGGAACAACTACTATGCACGATTATGCACCTTTGTTGAAGCCAACGCTGTTCCAAATGTCAAGAACCTCAAGTTTTCCTGAATAATTGGTCCGCCACCGCTTTTACAAACTGTTGGCTAATTTGGCTAGTCACCGCCGAAAGACATCAACGGTCTCAGTCTCACAATGGACGAAAACGTCAACTTCATGAAGAACTAATTTAACCCCAAGAGCTTCACAGTTCATGAGCGATTCAAGTTCTGGAACGACGTGAAAGGCAAACCTGGTGAAAACATCCAGTAACTCACCGCTGGTATCCTCCAAGACGCTGTGACGTGCAACTTTCCGTAGATGAAAGACCCACAAGACGAACCTCTTCGGATCAGATTGATCTGTTCCGTCAACAATGATCCAGTGCTGGAGGCTCCTTTCATGGTCAAGGACGACGAACTGAATTTCGCCAAGGCCATTTCGATCGCAGTCGACACAAAAGACGCTGCCAGAATACACGAGGAAACCGCGGGAAGGGTACGTCCCAAACCGGTTAAAAAGGTGAGAAAGCAGGTTTCTTCGCCCAAGGCGACCTAGAAAAATACGAACGGCGACGTTCCAGCACCTAAGCAGAACTTCTACCGTTTGCCGTCTGCCTTAAGAAACTTCGTGATCAAACATCAACGATGAAGAAATCGATGAACAAGGTTGCACCTTTCAGTACGCTTGGATTATCTCAAGTCTTGGTATCGAAGATGGACGTACCTCTCATAATCCATGCAAAAACCTACATCATGGAATTGGATAGCGCATCCCCGGAACTTCCTGATCAAGCAACAATGGAAATGCGTGGTACCTCTGATCTTGAACAAGTTGTCTGCGCTGTCTGTCTGCATATAATTTGTCTGTCTGTATGAAGCAGTTTCGGCTCTTGGTTACCTGAATTCCAACATGTCGAATTCATCGCGGTCGATGTACCTGACAACAGTTTTCCCCGGCCAATCCGCCATTCAACAGCTAGGAATTTCTGTCGACCGGTACCCTAAAGAATGCTGATACATCTGTCCTCCAGGCATATATCTAGTTACATAAGTGATTGATCAATGCAGCAACTTTTTTGAGAGGCAGGAACGCTAGTCATATTTCTAAATGTATTTATATAATTGAGCAAGTTATTTTGTTATGGGAATTTACGTAAGGTTCGGTTCAAGATCTCAACGGTAAAATCATCAATACAAATCCTTCTTTAGTTGGGTATATTATTTTTGGGATAGCTGTTTTGTTATTGTGACCTTTTTCAATTAATCGCAAAACCTGGCGTCTTAGAAGCGGAAGCTGACCGTGCACAAGCCGATATTTACCGATATTAGATACGGTTATGAGCTTGGCTTAAAACGATTGCTAATTACTGACGTGTTCCAAATGGCAAAATGACGACTCGCTGGTAACATTATTATTTCGCAGGATCACTATATAACTGCATATTTATTAGTAATGTTGGCCGGTTAAGCTAAGGATTTGTATTAGCCAACCGGAACACTATCACCGGTCTATTCTGGATGAGCGCCAGACATTCTTAATTTCTTTTACGGTTATGAGCTTAGCTTGAAACGGTTGCTAATTACTGACGTGTTCCAAATGACAACAAAATGATGCCTCGCTGGTAACATTATCATTTCGCAGCATCACTATATAAGTATAATTAACGTTTTTAATCTCTTTTACGGTAATGAGCTTAGCTTGAAGCGGTTGCTAATTACTGACGTATTCGAAATGGCAAAATGACGCCTCGCTGGTAACATTATTATTTCGGGGGAACACTATATATGTATAATTAACTGCATATTTATTAGTAATGTTGGCCGGTTAAGCTAAAGATTTGTATCGGTCAACCGGAACATTGACACCGGCCTATTCTGGATGAGTGTCAGACGTTCTTAATCTCTTTTACGGTTATGAGCTTAGTTTGAAACGGTTGCTAATTGCTGACGTGTTCCAAATGGCAAAATGACGCCTCGCTGGTAACATTACTATTTCGCAGGATCACTATATAACTGTATATTTATTAGTAATGTTGGCGGTTAAGCTAAAGATTTGTATTGGCCAACCGGAACACTATCACCGGTCTATTCTGGATGAGCGTCAGACGTTCTTAATCTTTTTTACGGTTATGAGCTTAGCTTGAAACGGTTGCTAATTGCTGACGTGTTCCAAATGGCAAAATGACGGCTCGCTGGAAACATTATTATTTCGCAGGATCACTATATAACTGCACACTTATTAGTAATGTTGGCCCGTTAAGCTAAAGATTTGTATTAGCCAACCGGAATTAAGGAATATTCTAAAGACAGAGATTTTAGTGTAACACTTAAATCCGTGTCAACATTAAGAGATTCTAAAGCCAGAGACCTTAGTGTAACACTTAAATCCGTGTCAATATTAAGAAAGATTCTAAAGCCAGATACCTTAGTGTAACACTTAAATCCGTGTCAATATTAAGAAAGATTCTAAAGCCAGAGACCTTAGTATAACACTTAAATATAGAATATTATAAAGCCAGATCGATACTGTCAAATCATTAAGAAATACGAATTAAAAATATTAAAAAGATCAAAAAACACACGCCAGAGACCTTAGTGTAACACTTAAATCCGTGTCAATAAGATTAAGAAAGATTCTAAAGACAGAGACCTTAGTGTAACACTTAAATCCGTGTCAATATTAAGAATGATTAAGCCAGAGACCTTTTACAACTTAAATCCGTGTCAAATTAAAAAGATTCTAAAGCCAGAGACCATTAGTGTAACACTTAAATCCGTGTCAATATTAAGAAAGATTCTAAAGCCAGAGACCTTAGTGTAACACTTAAATCCGTGTCAATATTAAGAAAGATTCTAAAGCCAGAGACCTTAGTGTAACACTTAAATCCGTGTCAATATTAAGAAAGATTCTAAAGCCAGAGACCTTAGTGTAACACTTAAATCCGTGTCAATATTAAGAAAGATTCTAAAGCCAGATGCTTTAGTGTAACACTTAACTCCGTGTTAAAATTAAGGAATATTCTAAAGCCAGAGGCCTTAGCCTAACACTTAAATCCGTGTCAATATTAAGAAAGATTCTAAAGCCAGAGACCTTAGTGTAACACTTAAATCCGTGTCAATATTAAGAAAGATTCTAAAGCCAGAGACCTTAGTGTAACACTTAAATCCGTGTCAATATTAAGAAAGATTCTAAAGCCAGAGACCTTAGTGTAACACTTAAATCCGTGTCAAAATCAATAAAGCCAGAGACCTTAGTGTAACACTTAAGACCCGGTAAATATTAAGAAAGATTCTACAGCCAGAGACCTTAGTGTAACACTTAAATCCGTGTCAATATTAAGAAAGATTCTAAAGCCATAGACCTTAGTGTAACACTTAAATCCGTGTCAATATTAAGAAAGACTCTAAAGCCAGAGACCTTAGTGTAACTCTTAAATCCGTTTATCATATTTGGCAATATCCTTTATCGATTGCGACGAAAGGATCGATCACAATGAACTGATCCGAGGGAATAATGTAAAGTCATATAAGTCTCCGTAGCCTACGCTATCGAAGTCTGCAGCGTTCGCGGTATACATTATTGAGCTCACCAACTCCAATCATGCGGAGGTGAGTTGACTTGTTGTGAGGTACCTCAAACTTAAAAAAGTGCGAAAAAATATTCTGAGGCTTATTGTTATTAACCTTAATTTTAAATAAGCGTTATATCCATAGGGCGGAGAGTAACCGGAATTCTGGTTCCGGTTGCGGTTCCGGCAAAAGGCGACAACCGTACCGGAACCGGAGTTCCGGTTTAAAAATTTTTTTGAATTGCCCACATTTTTTTGCTTCATCTGTGGTGCAGTCATACGGTATATATACACAATGACCAAGTTCCAGCACAACCAAACAAAAGAAAATACTAACTCAGCAACTTGCCATGTAAAAAATAAGTAGCAGACAATTTCAAAGAAACAAACAACATAGTTTATTACCGGTCAAGCCAGCCTTATTACACAGAACTGTTATGCATTGTCCATACTAGTTTCAGTACGAATTTTTATCTTCACCCGGCAGAAGATTGTTAACAAAGCAAAGCTAGTTCTATGATTGTAGCAGTTCACCCATTCAAAAATCTGCTGTGTATGTTTGGTATATGCGGAATCGGTCCAATTTGATATACATATATAAAGGATTATTAACCAGTTAGCTGTAAGGTTGACTAATATAAATTGCGTGAAGCACCAGCCAGTGCGCTTGTAAATTTTGAAATCAGTCTACATTTGAGTAAAGTAACATATCTGCAAAGCAGTGAGAAACTCCGTTCTTGGGAACAAACTGTGTGTATTGAAACTTTGCGAGCAGTATCACAGTTTGTCTGTTTTCTAGCATTCTGATCAGAAAATTATCATGTAATTGAGGGACGCTGGTTGCCCAACGATAGCCTGAACAATAAGTGTAACGAAAGTATGTCTACTAAAGGTAGGCAATTACGGACAGAGCAAAATTGTCTAGTCTATGCTCCATGCGTTACAGGAACATTCAGTTTGACGCAGTCTACGGAAGCCTGTACAGTGGAAGGCATTGTTCCGCTGGGAGTCCGAAAAGCCGACATCTATATACAAATATCTCAGGTTCTTCAGCCTCTTCAAAGTCTCATAGAGGCAAAAATGTCATCACAATACATTAAGGTTAATGTAGAATTTATTTTTAATACATTTTAAATTCACAACGCCTTCATTTCATTCTTTATCTGTTTTACTATATATGTTTCGATGACCAGGTTCCTTTTTCCGATTCGTTTTATATGAATGGACGCTTCCGGTTGCTGGTTCCGGTTATTCCCTGCCATGTGGGCACACTTTTAAATTATTCTATAATCTGTATTTTTGATAATATTTATACCCATGCGGCGACATTTCGTAAAATTTAATATTATAAAGAGTGTTATAACCTTGCGCGAATACTCGCCACAGTCGACGAAAGCCAAACCAGCGTTATACCCATGCGGACACATTAGATCCGACATCGTACTTTTTATTCACCTTTTGAATTCACCTTTGACCTGGATCGCCACCTATCGTTTTGGGAAGACAAACCAACGACCAGGAAGCCGTGATGTGAGAAGTACGGCTTATCAGACGAATACGATTGTGCGCTTGACATGGGTTGCGTTAGAACTGAAAGGTTACAGCACATCCCTGCAAGCCACAGTTACGGTAGGCACCCCGATGCTTGGAGACGTGACTTCAAAAGTTTAACTGATGGGGCTGACACCGCCTCAGTAGGTAAATTATTCCACTTATTGATTATATACATGGTAGGCAAGCGAATACCGGGCAATACCCAGTCAAAGTTGCAGTTTGCACCGAAGCTTATACATGTCCCCGTAAACGATCGTCAGTAACGAACTCAAACCAGGATATTAACGGAAAGTCTACGTTACCTCGGATAGCATTGAAAACCGTTATTAAGTCAGAACGATAACGTCGAGTTGCAAGCGTTTGTTGACCTAGGGCACGTAGACAATCCTTATATAGTCATTCAGGCAAGCCCGGTGCAAATTTCTCCTACCGCGGTTGTATGCGCTCGATCTGGACAATGTATCTTTTATAATGGGGACATCGCGCACTGGATGCATACTATAGTCGCGAGCGAATAAGTGAATGAAATAGCATTAATAATGTGGTCTTATTAAGAACTTTAAATGAACGCCTAATACACACACTACAAATTCGGCACGACGAACAATATCCGCGCAATGTCCACTGCTTTTCAAGTTAGTCGATATTGTTATACCAAGATCTCTTTCAGATGACTTATTGGGTATATATAGGAACGCCATCTATTGTGGGTGACACGGATTGTTTCTATCAAAATGAAGACATGTTGACTTATGAACGTTGAATGTCATACATCACGCTGCATTGCATTCGCCCCGTGCTAGCTTACGCTTCTGAATTTTGGGCACTCGCGAAGGAAGCAGCGACCCGTCTTCTAGCCACTGACAGAAAAATCACGCCGTGGATGGCAGGAGTGCGTTGGGAAGACCGCGCATCAAACGAGAATGTGGCGAAATCACTTGGACTTACGTCGCTGGAGACGGAACTGACCAACCAGAGGCTGAGATGGTACGCCCACGTTCAACGCAGAACTTGCGGCGTGGCGAAACAAGCGGTCGAAGTCCAATTCGAAGGAAAGGCGCCCCGTGGGAGGCCGAAAAAGAAGTGGGAACAGGTCGTCAAAGAGGACATGCAATCGATAGGGCTACGAATTAAGGACGCGCAAGACAGGGACAAATGGAAAAGAGTGCTGCAGTCACGGTGTTGTCGAACCCGTTGCACGCGCGATGGAACCAATCGACTCTAAAGGATGTGGTGGTGGTGGTGGAATGGCATGCATCAATCTGCGGCCCAAGCAGTAAATGCGTTAATATCGTGCTGCGGGTCAATTATATCAAAGCTAGTTAAACAGCTGTTACAGATAGAGTCTACTCAGTCACCACTATTCACAACTTGAATCACCCACTGGCAGGGAGTAACCGGAATTCCGGTTCCGGTTCCGGCGAAAATCGTGTTCCGGTTCCGGTTCCGGCAAAGGGCAAAAACCATACCGGAACCGGAATTCCGGTTTAAAAATTTTGTTTGAAATTTTCCACGTTTTTTACTTTATCCTGCAATCCAAACATATGTAATATATATTATACAATGATCAAGCTCCAATACAACCAAGCAAAAGAAAAGATTAACTAACCAATTTGCCGTGTAAAACGTAAGTAGGGCACATAATTTGAGCAGGAATTTTTCATAATAACCTGCAGGAGTTTGTTAAATCAAAGCCAGGTCAATGCTTGTAGCAGCTATTTTACACATCCAGAAGTCTGTTGGATACGTTTGAATTAAACCGGTCCAACTCGGTAACAGAGTATGGCTTACGCAGAAGTACTTAGGGTATGCTTGGCTAACATAAATTGCGTCAGCCACCGCCAGTGCGCTTGTAAACTTGGTAAATCAGTTTAACTTGAAGTAAAATAACGTTATCTGCAACGCAGCTAGAAAGTGCTTTCTTGGCAATGAACTGTATTTATTGACACTGTGCGAGCAGCATCACAGTGTGTCTCATTTATAGCATTCTGATTAGAAAGTTATCATCATTATGATCTGACGGGCACTGTTTGTTCAACGCTAGCCTAAACAGCGTCTCTGACCACTGATCAGAAAATTACCTTCTGTCTATTATTTTCTCTTAGAATCATATAAACCAATAATTTTAAGTTTCCTACAGAAGAACATACAACAAACGTATGTGTAGTAAAGGGAGGCGACTGGAGACAGAGCGAAAGTGTGTATTCTACGCTCCAAGCTTTGTAAGCATATTCGATTTGACGCAGTATATGCAATGGTGTATAGTGGAAGGCATTTTTGCTCTGGATGTCCAAAAATCGAGATATTTGATCGATAAATAAACATTATTAGCTTCATCAGTCTCTTTAAAGTTTCAGAAAGGCAATAATACCATCGCAAAACAATAAGTTTAATGTAAAAGTTATTTTTAATGCATTTTAAATTACTATACCTTCATTTCTTCCATCATCTGTTTTACTATATATAAATTTCGAAGACCAGGTTCCGGTTCCGGATCCGGTTTAAATGGACGGTTCCGGTTGCTGGTTCCGGTTATTCCCTGCCCACTGGATATGCTCGAATAATTGGACAGCTGTGCAGTGGTAGGCCTTAGTGAAGACGGTGTTGTCGGATAATGCAGCAGTGGAAAATGAACACTTATTTGGAAAAGCCGGGAATTTGGTTTAAAAACGCCAAACAAACACGGAAAATTGGGTCAAATTGGTTCAAAAACCGCTAAAAAATCATTACTGTGAAAAGTGTACATCTTGGAAAAATTCAGTATTAATATCTGACCTTTTCTTATGAAAATTTTGCCAGGGTGTGTCCATAGGGGCCCTGGTTCAGATTGGGGCTTAGGGAAGCGGCATATTTCGCCAAGAACACGAAATGGAATTCAATAGGGAGTCTTCGGCATCTAAAAATTGTTAAATGCGGTATTTTTCCAAAAAAATCATTAAAATGGCTGGCGAATATACCTCAGGATCACTGTGAATACCTCTGTTAAAAGCTGTTTGAACAAATTTTTTACGTTTCGCGAAATTCCGAAAGCTGCGACTCCGCAGCTCTCGGTCGTTACATCGTTATGCCTGGCAAATCCTACCAAATTTAGTATCAGGCCTTAAATCGGTAGAAAGACCATTTGGGGCATTAATACCGCTATATCCATCACCTCTCCACAAGCCACGTAATAGAGTGCTGTAACGTAACTTTTTACATACGTAATGCATACCCTAGGTAGTTTTTACAACTGGCGCCTCCGTGAATGCTAAGGATGGGGTCTACCACATGTGGTCTTCCCGAGTTTCACAAAGAGATTGTCCAACCAGTGCATCATCTGCTGCCTCAATGCCGCCCATTGTGCGGTATTTCACAACAAAAATACAAAGGTGACAGTTGCTCTCGCATTAATTAGTCCTGCTAAAAATATTTATTAATTTTTTATGCGATAGCTGCAGCTTTGTTATTTTACTTTTCAATAAGTAATTTTTAAACAAACCACGTGGCTCAAGCTTTTTATACTAAGATGCCTGCCTGCTAAAGCTGAAAATAACATGTTGCAACAAAGAAAATTCTCAGCTGAAAATAGTGAAATCAATTTCGAACGCTGTCTTATAATAATTGATGCATATATATCTCATACGCTGATCAATTCTGATATATTATTTGGGAAACCGGAGATAACCCGGCAATTCCCTACTAAGTGTTCTATTTTAGCTTGTTGCTCATCATAGCACCTATGGTTTTGTATTTGAAAACCGAAGGAGCTACAGATACGGTCATGTTGTATAGGAAATTGGGGTTGAGTGTCCGTACGTATTTACAGGCTTTTCCAGTTGCTGGGAATTGGGTTAGGGGACATGAAACCCCGTCCTGCGGAACCACTTAGCGCCCGGTTTTGCACGGACATGAAATGAAGCATCTCCCGATCCCATTGGTACCGGGGCCACCTGTCTTCGAAATCTGCATTTTCAATATTCAGTGTGTGTTAACGAAAAACGCTAAAATTTGGAATAGATGAACCTACAAATTCTGCAAAACGTATGTTTTGATGTTAATAGAATTTTTAACTTCAGAATAAGATTTTTATAAAAAGCATGTCAATTTATTCCAACTTGGGGTGTTTATACCTGTGGGAAGCAGTAAATTTTCCAGGCTGGTTGCCTTAATTAGCTTGCTCACTTTGTTAACATCTCAACAAGACACCCTATCATGTCAGGTTACGCATGGCGCACGCTTCTATATATTTTTATTACGACCTCTTTACTTCGGAAAGTTGTTTCAGATATCAAGTATTAAAGTTCATTATATTATTATATTATACTGAAGCAACTCGTGTTATAACATCAGAAAATATCTATATTTAACAAAGTTTTCAAAATCTATTATATTGCGTTCTAATGGCATACGCTGGAACTCCTTATTACAGAAAAACGAAGAAAAAAGTAAGTTCCACGTGAATATTACCTGTTTTGGGTTGTATATCGTGGCAAGTTTCGTTTGAGTATGTTAGCGGTATTTCCTAACGCTTTTATGTTCGAAAACAGTAATCATGTGCTCACTGATGAGGGATAAGTGTATAAGGTTTTGTCATTGTCATATTCAGTAAAACTTCGGTATGTCCGGATATATTCTATTACAGTCCAAAATATATACTAATTTTTATATAAACTTCATCATTTCAATTTATACTCTAGATCAAACTGGATATTGCTGTGTATAATATTAGTGTTGTACCTGTGCAAGAATTCTACCTGGCGTGGGCTAGCCAAAAAGTACTGTGTTCGATTTACCAGCGCATATAGAGCATATATATACCACATATACATACATACCGACAGGGTGGTGGAAGAGAGTAATATCTCCCTGGGAACCCGGACCTCCCCCGCGGATTGAGGTGAACTCATAGGCGAAAATTTGACGCCGACAATCAAAAAGTTCCTTATTACCTTACTACCATACCGACCCCCCCCAAGAAAATTTCGCCGGCTACCGGGAAACCCCCTATTGGGGGGACTTCTAACGCACTGGCATGTATGCATCGTCGGCATGTAAGCAAATATACCAATAACCAAATCATTGTTTAATTACTATTCTTCAAGACTATTACGTAAAAATAAATTGAACAATTTGCCATAAATTCATCATGCATTGAAACAATTATAATGTAAAAGTAATTTTGGAATTATGTGCACATTTAAGTATTAAATTCAAGTTGATGTTGAAGTATGCGTTTAAAATAGTAGCATGTTAGTTAGCAAAAATAGTTTAGTAGAAAGCATTATATTTTCAGCTAAAGCTCCAGATTGTTTATCTGTTCTACTAATTTGGTACCAAAAATATTTTTTCCGAAACAGTAGCCCCGGCACCTAAATTTTAGCTGCTTCGACGTTGCCCAGGCCTGGGCCTAAATTTGTTGCCCCAGGACATACCTATATAATACGTATACATACTGTATTACCAACCTGTTGGGTTATTGGGTCATGCAGTATTAAGCAAACGAGTTTCATAGTTAGGTATGTTTGATAGATTTGCATGAAGCACCATTTTTGGAAAAAGAATGAGAAAACTGATGCCTTTGGTTTTAGGCCTTATAAAGGTTGTGGAGGACACTTAACCCACCCCTATATACCCGGGCACTCTAAATGGGCGGGGATGGGGAGGCCTGGTATTTTCGGTTCCGCTTTGAACAGGTGCCCCCGGTTCATGCACCCTGGCAAAATTTTAGGCTCCACCTGGTTCGCTGCTTCTTGGCAATTTTTTTATTTCCAATTGGTCCAAAGTACATAAAATTCGATCGACTTGATTTCTGTTCTAAAAGCGAAAATTTCGCAAATTTTGTCAAAATTCGTTTCAAAATCACTTTTTTTCTATTAAAAGCGTTTTGGCAGTGTTTCTAACACGATTTTTAACCGTTTTACTCTTGACACAATCGGGCGCCCCCAGTTCAAATACCTGGTACAATTTTCAGGGAATGGAGAGCCCAGTATACTAGGGCCGGCGATGTCCTAACTTGAAGAAAGATGATTATTATAATATTTGTGCTTAGCAATAACAATAACATAGCTCTTCATTGACATGTGTAAGAGCTTATATTTGGTTCCACATATTCTTTTATATGAAAATTATAATATATTATATTTATATAAATACCGATTGAGGTCGAACAAACTCCGTTGTTTCAATTGTGATCTCTAAGTGAGCGTCTTGCCCGTTTATCTTATAGGGAGTAGTGCTTAAGTCTGTACAATAGCTGAAAGTTACTGTTTTACAATAAGCTGCAAGCAAATAAAAATTACGTATATACTAAGTTTTCGTTTAAGTCATCAGAAATGATAAGATGTTCGTGAAGTAAAATTTATTTAAAAATTTTAGAGCGGCTCTTCAAATATCGTCGAAACTCTATCAAACAGTTTGTCAGATGCAGGAAAGGCGATAACACCATCGATATTGTCAAGTTGGTTCGATGGAGGTGATAAAATCTCCACTAGAAGCCGTAAGTTTTATTAAATGATGTGCATGACTGAGTTCGTTTTGTTACCAATGTATTATATATACAGCGAGTGTGGTCCTCATCAGTCGTTTAACCTATCTGATCGGGAGCTTCTCGTAATGATATGTACTAGACTAATATAATAACTGCTTTTTACAAATACGAGGCTTCAATTCGAGCAGCAGCCGCTATGACCATACTGATTTTAACATACACGTGGCGTTGAATACCTTTTAGATCAAATTAAATGATCAGTGCAGCAGTGTGCATCTCTTTAAATTACATATTCAACACTCAGAATTCTCCGTACATGCTTATAGAGGGAGTTGGTGATTATTCCACTCTGAGGCCCGCCCTTCGGGCCATCCGTCGACTCCCTTCGGAGGTATCTGATTCCCCTGAGGCTCCACAACTCCTGTCCGGAAAATGGTGGGGAAAATTGGTAAAAATCGAGAGAAAAGTGACAAAAATCGAAGGAAAATTTTGAGTCGCAAAAATTTGTAAAATTTATCTTCCTCCCCTGTCAACCAGCTTATCCCACTGTAGAAGCCTACAGAAGCACCAGCTATTCATCTAGGAACTAGGACCTCGTCCTTGTGCGGAAATCGCTATCTTGGCGATAAGATACTACTTACATACTTGTTGAGTAAAAGGAACGGTAATAAATACATGTATTTAGTTTTCTAAAACACTAGACGTCATTTAAAGGTCTACCGCCCAGACGTCGGATCATCAACTTTAAACATCACGAATCAAATTGTTACATCCCCACACCGTTGGAGACAAGTAATACGGGTCGAATAGAATGGAACGGCATGACCGGTGCCTAAAGAATTAACTATGATTACAACAAGATTCAGGGCATTGATTCGCAATATATAAATAGCTGCAAGTTAAAGTTTATAATGACGGCCGAGTTTTGTTCTATTTATAAGTCCCAAATATTTGTCGCGATAAAATCGTTCTTTACATAATATGTGTCAAAATGTCTAAAACTAGTAAACGTAATATATAAATTACAAAAAGTGAGCGGAGCAATGGACAAAATATTTTATATCTTATTTATGTATGCATGTATTTCAACTAAATATTTAATCAATTTAAACTAAGTATTCATTGTTTTAGACAATTTATGTCAAATCCATCATACAAAAAGCTAGGTAGCTAAAAATTAACTAATTAGTAATATCAACTAATTAGCTAATTAGCATACACAGTAGAATCATAGAGCTTTAAAAGTCACATATTTATACTCAGCAACATCGAAAACCCCGAGCGAAAAAATCAGCAAGTTTAAGGTGATCTTAAAATTTGCATAAAATTAACTGATCAGCTAATTAATCACTTAATTAATTAGCATATGCGGTCACGTCTTAGAGCTTCAAAAATGCCATATTCGTGATAAGCGTCTGAGAAAACCCCTATGTGCAATTTTTTATGGCTGATCTCATTGAAAATTTTCAAAAATTATCAATTAGAAATTAGATAATTAACTAACTAATTAGATTTATTCATTGAAAAGCAAGCAATTTTTGCTTGCAAATGCTAAAAATCAGCTAGGACGCTTAACGAATTATCTGGGAGTAACCGGAATTCCGGTTCCGGCGAAAATCGTGTTCCGGTTGCGGTTCCGGCAAAAGGCAAAAACCATACCGGAACCGGTGCTTGTAGCAGCTATTTTACACATTCAGAAGTCTCCGGGTTACGTTCGAATTAAACCGGTCCAACTGAGTAACAGAGTATGGATTACGTAGAAGTACTTAGCGTATGCTTGGTTAACATAAATTGCGTCAAGCACCAGCCAGTGCGCTCGTAACCCTTGTACATCAGGCTAAATTGAAGTAAACTAGCGTTATCTGCAACGCAGCCAGAAGTTGCTTTCTTGGCAATGAACTGTATTTATTGAAACTGTGCGAGCAGCATCACAGTGTGTCTCATTTATAGCATTCTGATTAGAAAGTTATCATCATTATCATCTAACTTACGGGCACTGTTTGTTCAACGCTAGCCTAAACAGTGTACCTGATCAGAAAATTACCTTCTATCTATTATTTTCTCTTAGAATCATATAAACAAATAATTTCAAGTTTCCTACAGAAGAACATGTAACAAACGTATGTGTAGTAAAGGAAGGCGACTGGAGACAGCGAAAGTGTATATTCTACGCTCCAAGCTTTGTAAGCATATTCGATTTGACGCAGTATACGCAATGCTGTATAGTGGAAGACATTTTTTGCTCTGAGTGTCCAAAAATCGACATATTTGATCGATAAATGAACATTATTAGCTTCCTTAGTCTCTTTAAAGTTTCAGAAAGGCAATAATACCATCGCAAAACATTAAGTTTAATGTAAAAGTCATGTTTAATGCATTTTAAATCCACTATACCTTCATGTCTTCCTTCATGTGTTTTACCATATATAAATTTCGACGACCAAGTTCCGGATCCGGTTTAAATGGACGGTTCCGGTTCCGGTTATTCACTGGTATCCAGGTGTGATGGGCGTTTTTGAAAGCATGAATTCGCAATCTTTAGCAAATGTGCGTTGGGGAAGTGCAATACACGTTGTCCATCGTCGTTTCGAACTCCATATTCCTGGCAGCTGCTGTAGCCAGCGCTGCTCGATCCTACGTGCACGTTAAGGTCTCCTGCTAGGATGGCGTAGTGGTTTCTCGGCACGTTAGCCACCTTATCGTCCTGGAGCGTCCAAAAAGCATCTTTCGCTTCAGTTGAGCAACCAGTTTGTGCCGCATAGGCTACTGAAGACGGGGAATGGGACGGTTTGATGTGATGATCGTGATCTTCGTCAGTTCATCACTGTATTGCTCTACTGATTAAATGCTGTCTCGGTATCGCATGGAAATGATAATACCGACACCACTTTTATTATGCGGGCTGCCATTGTAAAGTATCTTGAAGCCGCTGTCCAGCTCGCGCGACTTGGAAGCGCTCCACTTAGTCTCTTCCACCGCATAGATATAGACGCATTGTCTTTTCAAAGGTCAACTAGTTTTGCAGATCGACATTGACTTGACATCGTGCCCACATTGGGTTTCATTGCATAATGTTCATTATTGTATATTTACTGTGTATCGGCAATGTATGCTGTATGGAGTTCCCCAGTTCAATCTGGGAGAAGCCGAATTTTTCCACCCACCCAGATGCCCCCAGTTCGATATAGGGAGCCGCAGTTCGGTTCCGCCAGGTGCTTTGGAGGCAGTGTTATAAAGCAAGTACAGTAACATTCAAGTAAAATTTACGATCATATTACGCTCTTTATTGTTTCAAATAGATTTCACATTTAAATGGATGTTTCTTAATATTTTTTGTTATACATATTTTATTTTGCTATTGTAAATTTAATATGGTACCATATCGAAACATGATTGACGAAAATTATTGAAGAACAGGCTGCGTTATTGAAACATCCTGAGAGAATTGCTCACTTTTCGTTCATACGTTATTTGGTGGGGAGGTAAGTTATGTGTTATTATAATCAAAATTATTTTGTAATTAGAAATGTGTTTTTAAGTATACGCTTGATATTTTAGCCGTCAAGTCAGAAAGAAATCTCGGCGGTGTTATTGCGAGTACGGAGGCTGAAGATAAGTCACTGCAGCGCCAGCATCAGGAACGACAGCTGCACCAGAATTTCATGAAAAGCGGAAAATTAAATTCTCGTTTTTCGCTTGATGCTGGGCAGAAAACAGATGACGTGGATGATTACGGCACTTCGGAAATGCAAACGACGTCCTCAACTGGTTAGATGAAGAATTGTTTGTTATAACTTGTTGCGAAATAGATTTAGCAAAGAATGATTCTCGTTTACTGATCGTTGCGGCCAATGTGCTTTCATTATCAATTTAAAAAAAAACTTTACTGCAGTGTACATTGGGATAGAACTGACCGGTTCTGATGTGGGTCCGCCTTTGCGGAATTTAATATCGCTAGTAATGATTTAAGTGGTTTGATTGTATTCCTGAAAATTATAAATAATACGAGTGTAGCTACTGTAGCATTACAAGAGAATCTTTATTTATGGCTTGTAGAATCTTGTCTTGGTAAATTTCTAGGCATGGACGGGAATATTAGTGCTTTTGCGGGATTAATGTCGCATAAAAGGTTTTTTACTTCCGCCTTGTTTCAGTTTTGCTTAGTTGTGTACTGGTGATGAATGGGTACCTGTCGTTTTAAGTAATTGTTTAGCCAAATTACATTTGGTATTTAGAGGCGCTGTGAAATTCCATTATATACATGTGTTACGATAACATTTCTGTAATCATGATGTAAGTCAAAACTTCTAAAAATAATCCTTCCTGATTTTGTACACTATTGGACAATTTTTAGCTGAAATTAGATTTTTGACTTATTCGTTCCTGCCGGGACCAAAAAATACTTAATGTTGAATCACTAGCCATTATATTTAGGTTAGGCTTCACTTGTTCATAAACCCACGCTTACTTTCGTCACGTGGCCTGATCCTGTGGGCTTCGATTGTGATTCCCGTCGTCAAATTAGGAACTTTGGCTGAAATTAAAACAGTATAAGAGTTTTCAACCAGTGTTGTACCATTCGGAGCTCTCCAATTTGAGGGTGGGCCGATCCATTGCTTTTTCAAGTACCCCCTGGCATAAACTGGGTTCCAACTGGCAAAATTTTCAGCGAATTGAGAGCCCAGTCGTTGTGGTTATTTACAGCCAGTATAGCGTTTTTTACAATTGCAGGCGTGCTTGCACGATCGCCTTTGCATGTTCACAAGCAGCGTAATCGGCAGGGATTTCATGCATCAACTCCACTCGGTGGCGCTGGGTCTTTTAGTGATGGTAATGTTCTGGAAGTATTATTTATATACTTAAAACTTCAGTTGGTTAAATGCTTGACATGTTTTCTAAGCTTGATAATTATGTTTCCGCGAACGATTGTCAATGTGCTGCCACCAGGGAGTAACAGGAATTCCGGATCCTCAACAAACCATGTTCCGGGTGCGCTTTCGATAAGAGCCAAGCGGAACACCGGAACGGGGACTCGGTAATCACGTTTAATTTAATATGAAAATTATACTTCTCGCAGCAAACAAAACTGCACTGGGTGGGTGCTTATTGAGGTGTTTGACCATTTCTGACTATTTCACTTTGTGTCAATAAACTGAATTTCAAAGTATATTTGTAGCAGCATATGGTTGCTCAGAAGTACTTAAATTGTAATTATCAAGTTTTGAACACAATTTTGGCTCTAATAATACATAATACTATATAATATCAATAGCTGAAAGGTATACCTCTCGGTAAAAATTATTTTTATTGCTAAATAGGTGAAGTGCTATATATATATCCGGGGTTTTTTACAGGGGGGACCACTCCTAAGCCCGGCTCCACCACCCCTAAACCTCCTCCCCCCTAAATCACCACCCCTAGAATTTCGGGTTCCCCCCCCGAGAATTTTTTAAATCTAATTTTAAACAATTATAGTTGCCGTTAGCATATGTCGCAAATTCTTTTTCTGTGCTGATAATTAGTTTTATAGGTCTATCGCTGTCCAAATTTACATGTAGGGATTTGGAACAACGCATAGCGGTAGCTATGATCCGCTGGGTAGTGTACATATATAAATATATGTATATATAATATTATATATATACTTATATATATATATATGTATTATAATTATATATATAATTATATAAATAAATATATAATGTATATTATGTGTCATTCACCCCTAAAATGGTTTGCCCCCCCCCCGAGCTAGGGGGGCACCACCCCTAGGATCCCCCTAGAATTTCGACCCGAAAAAAAACCCGGTATATATATTTTTTTCTATACTATAGTACATGTATTGAGAAATTAGAAATTTTAGTAATATTTCTTACCGCCGTAGAACCAACTCAAATTATTTTTATTTCTAAATAGGAGAAGTGTTATATATATATTTTTTCTACACTATAGTACATGTATTGAGAAATTAGAAATTTTAGTAATATTTCTTACCGCCGTAGAACCAAATCAATATTTACAGCATTTATAGAGTAACATTCAACACCCGCATACATGACTCATAGTTCGCGGCGAAGGAATACGAGGCGAAATTAACTGGCGTACGATCAATGCGGGACGCATACATTTAATAAAATGCAGTCTTGAAAACTGTGCACGAACGAACAATTTGCTTCTTTTGTGTACATAGCTGTAGTTGATTCACAACTTTTTTGTAAACTAAAATTCATAAACGAGAAGAATGTACGGGTTTACTCTATCAAAATGTATGCAAAAACTAGTACGGGCCCTGTATTTTGAGTGGATTCTGGATTTATAGCAAATGTACTTATTTAAGCAAATCTTACATACTTGTGCATTAATGCCCGTATTTTTGAAACGGAGCGATCGAAGTTTCCACTGAGGGCGCTGAGGGACATTTTGGAAATTTCTTTTGTCTATCGCTGTCATTCATAACCGGATAGACGGATTTCGCTAATTTTTTTATTCGATAGAAAAAAGTGATGACGTGTCCTTAAGTTGAACGCGAGCAGCTCTGACCCCAACTTCGGAGTAAAAATGGCAAAAAGGATTTTAAGGGTTCTTTGCCAAACCTGACCATACAGGCACTAGTGTTTCGTAGCCCGTATCTCGCACCACAGGATTAGCATCGAAAGCAGAATTAGCTCTGCTCAGAACAAGTTTGCTCACCACGTCTTTTTGTGGGACCACTTCCTGGGCCGCTGTGGGCCCAAACCTGACCATGTGGGTACCAGTTTTTCACAGCCCATATTTCGTGCATACGTTTCACGTCGAAAAATTGACAATGCAGAACCATTTCATCAAGATCTACAACTTTGCTGACCACTTTATTGTGGGACCGCTCCCTAGCCCGAAGTGGGACCGAATATGGTTCATTTACCATTTTCCAGAAATAGCGATTTTTCAAATTTGGTCATCTTATTGCTTGTTTTTACCTTACAGTGAGTGTCTATTAGGTTATTAAGATGGATTTGATATCTAGACTGCAACTTGTCTATATTATACGTTTTCATGAGGTTTCGAGGGTTTTGCGGTCGACGAACCTGATTTCCAAAATGTAGCCTGTTATCATATGTTGATTTATGCATTGCTTCCAGGACATATTGAGTACAGGGTATCAAAAATGTTCGATGTCTAGGTTTTTCGGTACGCTGGAGACGATGGTTTCTTTATCTAGAGACCAGCACGAACACTTCGTGAGTTTCGGATGATGTTAGGGTCGAGGAGCATTTGGGGTTTTAATGTTTTCAGGGTTACATCAAATACAAAATCTGTTACAAGCCATTACACGAAATGCTCGATTGATGAATCCACAATCGCTACGTTTCACCTTGGCTTGCGAGTTACTGGTTGTACATTGTGATCGAAATGTGGCACTGGCCGTTTGTAAAGTACTCGAGTTTTGTACGTGAACAGCTACAAATGTTTAGACTTTGTTCATGTTCCTTATGGAACTAAAAATCCCCAAATTTTTGCGCTGCGAGGGTACAACACTCTAATTGCTGTCATTCACTATATATTGTGCGTTATTATTGTATATTTGCTGTGAATCTGCCATTTATTCTATTTCCCCGTTTTTCAGTCTTCTCAAACCGAATTTCTCCTCCCCCCAAATTCTGCGATTCGATTCGACAGGTAATTTGTGGGCAGTTTGGGAAATCCATGGCATGTGCTTGGAAACCTAGTAATTTTCGTATATATAGAGCACTGGCGCACGCGTAAAAGCAGTGAGGGTAGAGTTTCTTCTCGCCTTAAAACGGGCAATGACTCCCCCACTACAAGTAATGTCGTTTTCCATGTGTCTGATTTAGAGCAACAACTTTCCGATACACTGTCTTCACCATACTCACCTCCATTAACACGCAGCGCAGCGACGCGTCTACGGCATGAGATATTGACCGGCCACCCGAAGTGCAATGAAAAAGCCGGCGGGATATTACAACGTCAGCCATGGACATTTTCCGGCAGCAAGCGTAGTACCTCAGTGGCCTCTGATGTTGAAAGTAATGGACACGAGACGTCACCTTTCAATGGTTAGACAATTTCTCTAATGGTTACAAATTTTTTCGATAGGAAAAACTGTGCCTATGAATATCAATGTCGCTTACGTAGCAAATTGTGCTAAAAGCAAAAAAATAATAGTCCGAGAGATTGAAAAAATGATAGAGAGATAGGCGCCTTAATTCGTGTGGTCTGCCTCTAAATTCGACCAGTTTCGGCGTCCTGTTGGCTGCATTTACCGGCGTGGTATTTATCGGAAACATGTCAAAACTTTTATATATAACTCGCTACATAAGTTCTTAATGGCAGTAAGTAACATGTCTTGTGAAAATTTTAGATATCACCCGACAGCAATAATCTTCCAGCTAATATTCTTAATGTAACTAGTAATTGTTGATCATACCGTAGAACGCCATTCTGCAATATTTCAGTGCTTGCTTCCGCTTAGTACTAGTGAAAGTTTAGTCACATTGTCCGATAATATAATAAATGTGGCATTCTTTCGTGGATACTATAACATACATATCGAAAGCTTATATCATATCTCGCTGGGATCTCCATTCGCTGAGCCAGGGCGCATGAACCGGCACCCCTGGTTCCGAACCCGGGGCGCCCGATCTTGCCGGGGGGGGCATTTTGCCAAGAGAAAACCGGTTAAAATTATGTCAGAAACACTGCCAAAACCCTTTGAGCAGAAAATCTAGTTTGAAACAAATTTTGACACAATTTGCGAAATTTTTGGTTTCAGGAATGAATTTTAGTATAAATTTTGATCAAAATATGTACTTTGGACAAAAACAAAAAATTTGCCAAGAGGCGGTGAACCGGAGAACCCATAATTTTGCCGGAGGACACGAACTGGACGGCACTCTATTTTTGCCTGAGGGTACTTGAAAATGCCACCGACCCTCCAAACTTTGAGAACCCAGTCTCGAGTAGGTTTTTCTTCCTGCTGCAGTGTCGGTTGGTCATAACACATCATTTGTATTGTACCACTATATGACATTGTACTAAAGTGGGTACCTCGGTCTTGGATGACCTTAGCTAGCGCCATTAATTGAAATTGCTGCTAGTCGCCTATGCTGTGATGCCTCTGCAACTATAAACACATCCTCTCATCTGTTCTCCAGCTAATGCTAAGAAAACGCTTCTGTAACTGTTTTGAAACCTGTTTATTTGTACATAAGATTAATGTATACTACCGTTGGCTACAGCGGGGTCCTCGAATTGGCGACGCAAGTTCAATATCGGTAGCTGCTCCGAAAAAGGAGCAATCTCCGAATAGAGGTCAGATAAATTTTTAGTTCATCGAAAAAGCAGCCTTCAGTATTGAGGTTAATATTCAGATTCTTTGCAGTTGCTGCATCACAAGCACTCTTTATTTGTTAGCTTTGAGACCGAAATAGAGTTATTATGGGATTTCCAATTGTTGGGGTCATAATTTGATAGATGAAGCGGTTGTGTTTTAGACGACGAAGTCACCGATATAGACAAATCCAGGGTTTCCTAGTTCCCCGTATTTCAGAAACCCAACACAACTACCTTGCTACCAGCGTTTTACATTATTTTTGTTAAGAATCCGACGAGTCCCATGAAACGGAGTCCAGACCATCTTCTGCAAGCACGTCATCATGGAAAGAATTGACGCTTCCTGGTAGATCGAAAGAGAAGGTTGTTAACCCGAGTCTTGAAAGTTAGTGATTGTTCTATGGTTTACTCATGATTGAGGAAGATAAGGTGAAATTTAGGTTTTCAGCGATTATTTTTAACCCCTTAGAGTTTTCTGTTTCTGCTAACGAAATCAAACACCAAATTCTAATAATAGACAATCTGCGTAACGCTACTGTAAATGTGTGTGTTTTCAGAACATAGTGAAACGTAGTGGAGATTGTGTGTGTTGCAAGGGTGAAATCATTTAAATTCCGTCTGTGTGTGTGTGATTGGCCATAACTCGGGAACGCCTTAACCGATTTTAATGATCTCATGGGCTCATTCGAACCGGCATAGTCGATCTACCGTGTACATCCCCGAGCGTTTTTTTGGTATGGGGTCTTGTTTCGGGGTCAGGGGTCAAAATGTGGGTTTTTGGCCCCATTGTAGTATCAAAAATATCGTTCCAGGTCGTGGTGAACCATCACTATGAATATTAAAATTTTACCAACGTGTTCCCAATTGACTTTCGCAGGTTTACCGATGCTATGCCGTATGTAACTAGACAAATAGGTGTTCTATTGTTTAATATTGCAATATCGATTTTCTATGCCAGCTTCTACTTGTTATCGGTATGGGTCACTCTTGCCCCACCTTTCGACCAGTGTCATTCTTTCCCATCTGACTAGACCCTTCACAAAAGCAAGGTTATTTTTATCGTAACTTTCTAATTTTTTCTTTGGATGGTTTTATTTCATAGTAAAATGCTAAATGCCGACGCTTTTTTTCGATAAAGGCTTCAGTTTTAGGTATGGCACCCCTGTGGTTCCTCGACCCAAAATTCGAAAATTGGTTCTGACGTTCTGGGCGGCTGATAAGGGCACGGTGTGCCCTGATAACAAAAAACCATGGCTTCACCATTGTATGAAATGAATTAGGCATGAACTAGGTTAAAAACCACATTTGTCATGACATGAAGCGTGGAACCAACGGTTCAAACGAGGGTTCGACGAAATTTTCAAAATATGATGTCAATGCTGAGAAACGGTGCTAAGTTATCTATGACCGAGGATAAAAGTGTATTAGTATTTGTCTAATTGGCTATTTAGTTTTACTTCACTTTGTATGAAAAATATAGTCAAATTAAGATATAAAAATTAATATATAAAAGATTAGTCAAAAAAATTAAAAATTAAATTTAGAAGTTGAAGGGTTTTTTCAAAATGGCTGGCCTGAGTCTGTTTACGATTTCACTGGGCCTGGCTAGAAATTTCTTGTTCTGAATGAGGGAAATATGTATACATACAGAAATAATAACGATAATAATTACACGTTTAGCCATTCATATCATGTACATAGCGACTCAGACTGAAGGGGCCCGGAAGATTTTAGCAGTTGGGAGCAAATTAGCAAAATTATGAGGAAAAAATGCGGAAAATATACATCACAAGGGAAAATTACTGGATTTAAAAAGTTTACTTTCGACAGATAACTTTGTAAAAATGGCCGTTTAAAACAAAGATAACGACAATATCATACTTGGTCCAGCTTGGGTTTGATTGGAAAATATCAGGGCCTGATTAGGACTGATTAAAAAATTTTGAATATGAACGCAATCGTGGACCAAAAAAAATCAAAGCTGAATGTTTAACATTCGCACCAGTTACAGTCATGATAGTCCGTGTAAACCTAAAAAAACGATAGCCTATATGTATCAGAATAATCTGTAGCGATTCTTGATATAATACTTCATAAGGATATGTGTTTAATAATATACTGATCTCCCAGTGGTGGACAATATCAAATTGGGCTGCTGCTACCAAATGCGACGAAATATTTCTACATGTTTTAGTCATGAATATTTGGCGCGTTGCGATAATATTCTTTGTGACTCAAAATTTTAGCTACCTCTTTCGGAGGCAGTCATCGCAATTTACGTAGTATGGCATCAAAAAAAGAACTCAATTACTCGTTTGGGTATCCCCTCGAATATGAACCAAGCAGCGGTTTCGGCAGCACAGATCATGACCGTTCTTTATTAGCGATGCGCTATCGACCCAGTTCCAGTCGTGAGTCAGTATCTGCTGAAACTGAAATCAAGGTCACCTCAGACGATAACGATTCCGACACTGCCGCGGGTTCCTCGTCAAGGTTGAACGAAAGGTCCTCGTCGCGTACTTTAAATCGCAACGGCAGTAATAATCGTTCGACCGCCGAGCGCCATGTTTCGTCTAGTGGAACCGGTGAGCACGCATCGTCGGTAAGAGACCGACATGATGCTCACCCGTTATCGCGAAATACGTTGCCTGTTCTAGAAGGTGAAGAGCATTACTGTTTTTTTAATTAAGGAATCGATATACGAATAGGCAATTTTGTCGGTGGCGTTATCAGAAACGTCATTTGGTGAGGCTATTTGATATACGTACATATCAATTGTCCCAAATTTTATACTTTTACTTTTTGCATATTTAAAATTTTACTTTTCATCGAAGCCGTTATTTTGACACATTGAACACGCGGCATTGTTAAATATAGTTTTGTAATATTTCTTAATACATTTCGCCTCGTCTGGTTCGTTTGAGATGCTACATCATTTTTGGGCATAATGGAATGCGCTTGCAGTTTGAACAATCGGAAAACCAGCCTATTGACTATTTTATCGCTTTGGCTGGGCTTTGATATTGAACTACAACTTTATCGTTGCGTAAGTTTCGTTGGAGCAGTATTTTTGGATGTATGACAGACAAAAAGTTTAGATAATGCGCGAAATAAGTATATACCAGGGAATAACCGGAACCGGAACCAGTAACCGGAACCGTCCATTTAAACCGGATCCGGAACCGGAACCGGAACCTGGTCTTCGAAATTTATATATAGTAAAACAGATGATGGAAGAAATGAAGGTATAGTGGATTTAAAATGCATTAAAAATAACTTTTACATTAAACTTAATGTATTGTGATGGTATTATTGCCTTTCTGAAACTTTAAAGAGACTGAGGAAGCTAATAATGTTTATTTATCGATCAAATATGTCGGTTTTTGGACATTCAGAGCAAAAAAATGCCTTCCACTATACACCACTGCGTATACTGCGTCAAATCGAATGTGCTTACAAAGCTTGGAGCGTAGAATACACACTTTCGATCTGTCTCCAGTCGCCTCCCTTTACTACACATACGTTTGTTGCATGTTCTTCTGTAGCAAACTTAAAATTATTGGTTTATATGATTCTAAGATAAAATAATAGATAGAAGGTAATTTTCTGATCAGTGTTCAGAGACACTGTTTAGGCTAGCGTTGGACAAACAGTGCCCGTCAGTTAGATGATAATGATGATAACTTTCTAATCAGAATGCTACAGATGAGACACACAGGTGATGCTGCTCGCACAGTTTCAATAAATACAGTTCATTGCCAAGGAAGCAGTTTCTGCTTGCGTTGTAGATAACGTTACTTCAGTTTCACCTGATTTACAAAGTTTAAAGCGCACCGGCTGGTGCTTGACGCAATTTATGTTAGCCAAGCATAGGCTAAGTACTTCTGCGTAAGCCACACTCTGTTACCGAGTTGGACCGGTTTAATTCAAATGTATCCCACAGACTTCTGGATGTGTAAAATAGCTGCTACAAGCATCGACCTGGCTTTGATTTAACAAACTCCTGCAGGTAATTATGAAAAATTCCTGCTAAAATTATGTGCCCTACTTACGTTTCACACGGCAAATTGGTTAGTTAATCTTTTCTTTGGCTCGGTTGTATTGGAGTTTGATCATTGTATAATATATATTACATATGTTTGGATCACAGATGAAGCAAAAATGTGAAAAATTTCAAACAAAATTTTTAAACCGGAATTCCGGTTCCGGTATGGTTTTTGCCCTTTGCCGGAACCGCAACCGGAACACGATTTTCGCCGGAACCGGAACCGGAATTCCGGTTACTCCCTGGTATATACGTATATAATTTTATCTGAGTTTCTTTCCTGCTGTAGGTGGCGAATGATCTTACAGGTGTTGTATTCATGAATTAGAAGCTTATTGTACCTGGAACATAAAAGTATTCCTCGGAGCTTTGAACATTGAATATCCATGACAACACGGTCAAGGATTTTAGAACAAATATGGTGTAAACTGTAACATTAAATAACGTGGATAATACTCAGGTACACTAACGTTGACATGTATCAAATTACTACTTTGGTCTCAGACTTGGTACCTCAACGCCGCAACACATGGCACTGGCACTGCAATACAAGCATAGTTTATTACGTAAAACTGTTATGGAATGACTCTTTTAATTAGATGGTATAGTCTCAATGATAGGTTCCTAAATGAATAAGTATTGTGTTTTATAACCGCCAGATAAAGTACTTTCAAATTATGCGGGCATCATAAAATTCTTTTAGTCCGGCGTCGTCCCGGGGCTTGGATACTTCGACAGCGAGTCTAGCCGACGAGATGCGGTTTGGCGGGCGAGTCACGAGGAGTCACGTCGGGCTTAAACTTTTTGCGATTATATTTTAGGTTCAGCAAAGCGTCGCCACAGTGCCGTGTTTGTTTCTGCTTCTCCGGCGAATGGTAGTAATTCTTATAGTAGTACAGTTTCGCGAGAGATCAGCTCGCAACGAGGCTCTGGATCGTCGACTGCTTTGATGTTCAGTCCGGGTTTATTGGCAAATGCTATGATGTTGGTAAGATCACACATATAATAATAATGCGGTGTTCGTTGAGCTCGGCTTTTAGTTAAATTTTTACTGAACAGTTTACGCTAATTGTTATGTTGCAATAGTGTAATGGCTTTGCCGATATATGAAGAATCAGCTTTTTCTTGCCGTTCTTATTTGATTTTCGTTTATTTCATTGAAACGGAGCGAGCGCAGTTTTCGCTGAGGGTGCTAGGGGGAAAATCGTGAAAATTTCTTTTTTTTTTTGTTGCTGTCGTTCATAACTCAATTTTGGATGGACGGATTTCGACAAGTTTTTTTGTTCGACAGCAAACGTGACGACGGTATGTCCTTTAGTTCAACCACATCCTCCTTGTTAAAACGGCAATATGTTGTTAATGGTTATTGGCCAGATCTGGCCGTACGGGTACTATATCTCGCGTTACAGGCTTCGCATCAAAAAATGGGGACCACGATGCAAAATCAGCTCATCGAGGTCTGCAACCTTTTTGTGGGACCACTCCCTGGGCCGATTTGGGCCCGTATATAGCCAATCGACCCTTTCCCAGAAAAAACGATTTATCAGATTTCGCCGTGTTTGTTTTCACCTTACAATGAGTTTGTTTTAGGTTATCAAACACGCTGGATACAATGGTTTTGCTATCTAGAGACCAATTAGACTATATTATACCTCTTCATTAGATGGATACAATTGGACTATATTATACCTCTTCATGGGGCTTCCGGGGTTTTACGGTCGACGAATCTTATTACTTAAATGTAGTGCTTTTTCAGATTTCTCATTATTCATTGCTTGCAGAGAATCAAGATTGGTAGTGATTGATCAAGATTGATATATAGGTGTTTCTGAAGGCTGAATATAATGATTTGGCTATCCTCAATCCAGCGTGCATATTTTAAGCCTTTTTATTGTTTTCAATGAGTTTAGGGTCAATGAACCCGATTTCCAGAAGTAATGAACCAGATTTCCAGAATATAGTTTGTGTTTAGTTTGGTTACGCATTGGGTACAGGTCATCAAGAATTGTATATATAGGCTTACCGGTACGATTAATACGATGGTTTGGTTATCTAGAGACCAGCACAAATACCTAGTACGTAGTCAATTTGATGGCTTTGGCTCGACGAGCTTTTAGGATTTTCAATGGGTTCACCGTTGGCCAGGTTTAGGGTAGTATATACATCAAACACAGCCTGTTGCAGGTGATTATACAAAATAATTAACAAATGAAACCACGCTCACTCCTTTTCACCCTCGCTTGCGAAATACTAGTATTTTAAAGGTGTTCGTTCTTTGAGTTCATTTTTGGTTAAGTTTTTAGTGAATATTTTACGCAATTTTTTATGTTGAAACAGCATGGGTTTGTCGATATGCGAACAAACAACATGGTCTTGCTCGTTCTTTATTGGTTTTCATAGATTTTCGATTCTTTATTTTAAAGGTGTGTTCGTTAGTTTTGAGCTCATTTTTGGTTAAGGTTTTAGTGAATAGTTTACGTAAGATTTTATGTTGAAATAGCATGGGTTTGTCAATATATGAACAATCTTGCCCGTTCTTATTTGGCTTTCGTAAATTTTCGGCTCTTTTATATTTTAACCGTGCATTCAAACTTTTAGCACAATTGAAGGCATCTGTTATACATTTTCGACGAATTTGATCTTGTGAACACTGTTCAAACATTTCAGGGATATGCGTCACTTGAAAAAGAAACTTGAGCACAAATTTCTAAGAATCCTATGCTATCAACACTATGCTTTTGAAATTAGCTATTTCGTTTTATGTTTACATTAACGTTAAGTTTTGGGCTAAAAGGTGATCGTGTGAATGCCCCACAACTAATATTGATTTAGAACATGTTCGGCTTAATTAAATATATGCTATTTTAGCGTAAGCGGTCAGTTGAGCCAGAGTCGCTTGGATATCCCAGCGGAAAGCGATCACGAACAAGTTCAACGACCCCCATTGTTGGTGATTCACTTAATCCTAATTTTAACCGAGTAAGCGTTTAGTATATATATTGTGAGCCGGGACGATATTATATGGGACGAAATTGTTAAAATTTTGCGTTGTCTGTCCACCTGTGGATGGATTTTCTGGATTTTTAAAACATGCTTATGTTATACTCAGTTTTGTAATGTTCTGTGGACTGACATAGCTACAGAATTTAAGTATTTCTGCAAATTAGTGACATAACCATTTTTCGGTCATATATTTACTAGCGGTCTAAAATGACTCATTAACAAAACTAACTATCGGTTGTTTCCTGATGCATAAGAAACATATATATATATATAGCTCGTAGCTACTGGTTAATTCAATTTCTTAGGTAAATAGGAGTTCAACAACGAATGTTTATTAGGTTATCAAACCCGCGGGTTTTTAAAAAATTGTACTGTTCAAAAATTTGGTCATTTATAACCGTGAGTGTTCATTTTTAAGCATGACTGGTCTATTTTACAACTACATAGCTATGACCACTTAGATGTGCCCTTATACGTAACCAAACTAGCATATATTACATAGGTATATGCGGGTGTATTGCTTAAGCTTTACGTTATATATACATACATATATACATACATAACGTAAGTGTCTGGTGTACTGCTTTATATATGAATAATAGCTTATGAACATTGTGAATCATAAATATTGCAAAGAAAACTCGGTTTCGAACGATGGTTTTCGTGGGGTTAAATATTCCTGTTCATTTATATGGTCATTTTTAAAATTCATTTATAAGAAATTGTGTTCAAAAGAACTTATTTTAACCAAACGACCCTGCCGCGGAATACGATGGTTTTATTATTTAGAGTCCAGTCTGACCATGTTATATCTTTTTATGGTTTTCCAAGGATTTTATTGACGCCTACCCTATTTTCGTAATGTATGTTTTCATTTGTCTGGCTATATAGCTTGCAGGGCATCAAGAACTGTCTATGATATAGGATTTTCTCAACGCTGGGTTTGGATATCTAGAGTGCAGCAGCACGCCTTTTCAGAGAGTTTAGAGTTAATGAACTCGGTTTTCAGAATATAAATTCTCTTCAGTAGTGTGATACTGGGCATCAGGAATAGCCTTTAGGTATTTCAGCGCGCAGGATACAATGGCTTAGTTATCTATGGACCAGCACCTATATTTCATGCGTTTAGTGTCGGCAGGGTTTTAGGGATTCTACGGGATTAAGGTTCCAATGGGTTTAGGTTGATATATGCGTCAAACACGACAGCCTATGTTGCAGGCAATTTTGCAAAACGACAATTTATAAATGGATATATGCTCGCTCCGTTTCACCCTCGTATACAAGCTACTAGTTAGTTACCTATTGAGAAGCGTCGACACGAGAAAAATTGGTTGCTTAACAACTGTAATCAGCAAGAGGCGAAACTGCACTTGACATAAATCAAAAGAAATTCTCCGCTGCCGCGAGGAAAACAATTTGGTTTCTCGTTCTATCATCATGGGTTAGGCTACAGGACCATCGTATCAATCTAAAGTTTAAGACAAGATGTTTAAGTGACTACAAACTCAGTGCTGTGTCTTTTATTTCATTTTGTAGCCTTCGTCACAGCTAAGTAACGCATCAACGGCTTCATCGCGAATGTCTCACACGAAGCGACTATTAATGGAACTCGAGCGTGTTCGCACTCCTGCTACGGTACGTACATTTATCAGATATATATGTAACTCCTAATAGGATGCTCCATTCTAAAAAGCAGGGTGGCTGATTGAGTGACTGATTTATTTAATGCTTGGGTAGTACTTAGAGTAATATAGATACCTGGCTTGAAGATGGGTTTAACGCTTGCACAGGTTGAAGTGGACATCGTACTCATTACTAAGAGCCTAGCAGTGGTTATTTTTCATATTTTGGTCTTGCGTGATCGGTGCATCAACAATACTTGTACAGCTTGGCGGCGAGCCCAAAGGTACGCATTGGGATAGGGGACAACTGCGAAACCCTATTGCAATGGATGGGTGTAAGATGGTAAGAAAGTGAGCAGTTATCCGCCAGACAGAACTGTAGGTGTGATCTGAGTAATTTAGCTGTTTTCGTTTGGCTGAAATATTCAACAAAAAATATTCCTGCATAGATAGGTAAGGTTTTTTGAAAACGATAATCCTTGGTTTGAAGTATTTATTGCAACCAATAGCCCGTAATATTTGTGTTACGCTGGTATGCTACAAAATTTGTTAGATATTCATAAAGTTAATTTAAATAACAAATAAACTTTATACACCCTAAGAATTAGCTTTTTAAATTGATTTGTTTGCAATATAACACGTGATAAGAACACAATGCAACTAATAATTGTGTCTTGTCATGCAATAATATTAAAATTAATTAGAATAATAATTATTATTAGAAGCCTTGTTTATTTGTTTTAGGATATAATCAAGCTCAGAGACGACTTTTCTGATGTAAGTTTGTAGCTGTTTTGTGTCATTGTCGGGATTGTCTAAACAGACTATGATTGCGACAAAATTACTTTTCTAGAAACTAATTGACTGTACAAACCGTTCGTGGATATTTGTAACATCATTCGTTTGCACGTTGTCGTATATTCATGGCTGGAATCACTTCAGTAGATATTTTTTAGAGCCACACTATCTTATTACCTATCATATTGTTTTCGTACCACAAGACAGAAAACAGTTTGATGAAAAAGAAATTAGTTGGAAGTTTGATGTTATAATGTATTATGTTCATTAATATATTTACAAGAGTGCTAAATATTTATTTATAAGTACTATAGCAGTACAGCTATGTTTGTCCTAATTCTTAAAAATTAACCTTAAACCCATGCACCACGGGAGTATGTTCGAATTTCAGTTTCCCTTTGCTCATTGCTGAAATCCATTGCGAATACTTTTGGAATAACTTTCTTAAAACCGTTTCACGTGTAAGTAAAAAAAATCAAGCCTAAATCTTTTATTCTTGGTCTTATTCGAATTATTCTTCTGCAACCATATATATACTAAAAATATACATGTGAAAATTGACGTCGGTATATTTGTTATATTTTATTGTCTGCAATGGAGTATGTTTTTAACCTCTGCATTACATAGCATTAACAGCAGTAAAATCTTTTATCTGTGTCGTAGTTTGAATACACAGTGTCATACATAAAATTTGGCTATATTTAAAATGTCAGTTCTTTGCAGGAAAGCGATAGTCGTTGCTCGTCACGCGTTGGCAGCAGCAGTTTGCTCAGTGGTGGCGGTCATGGGCCTCCCAATCGGCACCTTCCGTTATCCTATTCATCGTCAATCACGGGTTCAGCACCAAAGCCCGGCACATTTCCACGTTTGGCTCTGTTTTCTAAGCCGTCGCCTAGTTTACCTTTTCGATATCAGCCCCAACTCCGTTCGGCGGTAGACGAAGATCAGGGATCCCGGTCGGATTTTATCTGTAACGCCGAAACGAGGTTAGTTATTGGTTTATTGGTGATTTTCAAATCAATAAGTACTCGGCCAGATTGTCATGTTGTAGTTCCACAGCAAAATGTATATTGAAAACCAAGATAGTTTATTTAAGTAGACTACTGAGCAAATGTGTAAACTCTCGCGATGTAGAATCAGCGAAGGGTTAACCACAAAAAAGTATCAACACACCAAACAGAAGGCATTCATTCATATATATAATACAACGTTGTACGGCATGACGTACTGTGCACTTCACTTCACATATTACACCTAATGTAGTGATACTGGTGTCAGATCTGTGGTGCGGTTCACCGCCCCTACGACTACATTGGAAATTATTATTTTCTTCCAGTGTTAGCTAGCTGCTATTCACGCGCCGTGACTCTTTCTGTTTTGTTTACCCCGCTAAACGGTCACGGCGCTATAGTTAAGCTAGAAACCGGTTTTCGATTACGTGGTGATCGTTCAGGGTCATCGGGCCCGTGTTCGGAATTCACTGGATGTCGAGGATTTTGCCGATCTGCTGGCCTATCCGATTAGTCGCCCGGTGACCCACCGGAATTAATAACAATCGGCGCAGGCGGTTCGGCATCCTCCACGGAAGCGTAGTGGATCCGAAGTTGATCAGTATGTCGACGCCAAATTGGCCCACGCGGAGGAACCCTGGCGTTGACACTGCCTGCTCCGAACACTTTTGTTACCAAGGTCACAACTCATCGAGGAGATCGGTAGCGGCGCGGACCACAGTATAACGTAAAGCATGGGGTACCCATTGAGACTGTAACTTGAGTTATCACGTTTGCCTGCATCTTTGTTGCCTCTGAAGCCGATGCCTGGCACCCATGAGCAGTATGAGCTGGACTTGGGATGAGCGTGTCAATCATTGTGTGGGTCTGCCGTCCATTTAGTAGCTCATTTGGAGGATAGCCTGAAGTAAGCTGTGTCCATCAAACTTTCTTATACAGCCAATCTGGGCGTAAGAGCTGATTTCTGAAGCGCCTGTTTGAACTATGTATTCCGCGGCACCGTACATTGCTGGCTGGAAGCAACCGGAATTCCGGTTCCAGCGAAAAATTGTTCTTGTTTTGATTGCGGTTCCGGCAAAAGGCAAAAACCATACCAGAAACGGAATTGGGGTTTTAAAATTTTCCACATTTTTACTTCATCTGTGGTCCAAACATGTAATATATACGCCATCATCAAGTTCCAGGACAACCAAACAAAAAAAGACTAACTCAGCGAATGGTCGTGCGAAACTTAAGTAGGACACATATTTCCGTAGGAATTCTTCATCTTGACCCTGCAGGAGTTTGTTAGCTAACAAAATAAAGCCTAGTGAATGCATGTAGCAGCTATTTTACCCGTTGAGAATGTCGCGGTGTATGTTAGAATTAAACCAGTCCAACTCGGTAGCAGAGTATGGATTATTTAAAGTACTTGGCCAACATAAATTGCGTAAACCACCAGCCAGCGCGCTTGTAAACTTTGTAAATCAGTCATTGGAGTAAAGTAACATGTGCAACCAAGCCAGAAACTGCATTCTTAGTAATGAACTGTATTTATTGAAACTGTCAGTTTGTTCCGGCTCCGGTTTAAAAGGACGGTTCCAGGTATTCCCTTGCTGGATGGTAAGTCCCGATTAAAGCACCACTGATGGAATTCGGCCGCTGCAAACATCTTCGCGTTGTCGGTCACCACGGTGTGGTATGGGTATTCAAATTAAGCGAATGATTGCTCTAGCAGCATAGTTGTAGCTCGTGTTGAAGTTGACGTAGTCGGATATTTCGAAAAACCATGCACAACGATGGGCCAATCGTACCCAAGGAAATTGATCGGTATAGAGCCGACTCCTTGGGTTTTTAAGGAGCATCCACGGATGAATCTGAAGTTTGGGAGGTATATTTCGCTATTTCGCGCCCGTCCCACACTATCGTAATAACTGTACGATGTTGGCAACGATCCCTGGCCAATATATAGCAGATCTAACTAATTGCGTCATTCGTTGAACGCCATAATGTCCACTATGAAGCAATCCCAAAACAGAAGATCGAAATATGCGCGGAATGTCGATACGAGTCCCATAAAGGAGACATCTATTTGTCGTTGATAAGGACTTCTGTAACTTTCCATGTGCACGTACTTCACCAGACTCGCTCCGCTCCAAAGATGGCCAGCTTTTTTTCTGGAGTATTTCGTTGCCCGAGAAATCGCCGAATCTTTGGTTAATTGTCTCTCAATGACAAAATAGGATGGGTGGCGGGATTACCTTAAGTTTACTCACGCATAATATATAACATATGCATATTTGTTTGTATTGGTAATGTTTAACAGTGTGCAGTGTAAGTATATTATTATTTTTATTTAGCAGCAACAAAACGGGTGAAGCCGACAGTTTTCTGCGGTCCAGTGTGCAACAGCAACAAAGTGGCAGTTGCGGTGGAAAAATTCGAGCAGAGAGAAAGTCGTTGCCCATTCGGGGGTCAGCACAGCGCGCTACAATATCTACGTTTAATGCGAAGATGAATGGTGTTGACAGTGATGATAACGATGTCGCAGACAGTGGACGAGAGGTATAAGGGTTTGATAATTATTATTCGATGGCGTCGCAGCGCAACATAGCGATATTTGTATAGTTTGTTTTGATATTTTGTTCAGTACTCGCAACAATAATTGGTCGCTGCTGCTGGTGGGAAACTAAAATTTAACTTTGAAGTTTTATATTTATAATTTGCTCGTAGTTCGCTCGTTCGAAAGGCCACTGTCGATTGTGACTAGTACTTCGGCGGTACTATGTCTGGTGGTCCGATGGAATTCTGATTTTAAGCAGTTTTCTCACACCACTAGACGATGTCTAATTGTTTCCGAATAGTCATGGAAAATCTTTGAGATTTAAAATATTTTATCGGACATCACTATTACTTTGCCATTGATATACAAATATTTTCAAATAAACAATGTTGAAGTACTTTAACCGGCATTGATACGACTTTATAAATCATTCAAGATAATTCCATCATGTTACGCGAATTTAATGTTACAAAGTGCTAGAACTCCTAGTACTTTACCTCAACCTTACTGTAGATCGACGATCGTGATATGTAATTGCGTATAGTCACATGATATCTTTGAGATTTAAAATTCCTTGTTGAACGTAACTGTTACTTTGCCATAAATATCAAATAACTACTGTAGAGGTACGCTAACCGCCTTTGACAGGAATTTATGTATCATTCCAGACAATTCCATCAAGCTACGATAATATAAAGTTGCAAAGTACTGGAAGCTCTGTTACTTTGCCTAAACCAGGTTCCTTACTGTCAGACGAGCATCGAGATTTAGCAGTCGCATCCCGCGGCGTTGTTCGTGGATCAGATGCTGTAGAGGATGACGGTGGATTCGTGTTTTCGTTTACTAAGCCCATAGTTATTGCTGAAGCTGACAGGGTGGAATCGAATAGCCGGAGGACACAAGACAATGAGGTTAGTTGTATCAAGAGTGCATTAGGGAAGAGTATGACATTTCCTGCATTCACGTATTAGCCCTTGTTTGATGACGCGGGCGTTTTCGGCCTTACCGACCTCCCAATTTCTGGGGGGGGTGTCGGTTTATCAGCAGCTGCTTTTGAACCGACCTCTCCAAAAAACTCTTGGTTGTATTAAATACTGAACCATCGGATGCCACTTAGCTGGCAATGTTAGGACCTCCTAAGCTAGATGATGTCGTTAACCAAACGTTTGCACTATATATGACGTGTTCGTTGCATTCTTCAGCTAGTAACCAGTAACGCATTTTACGTGTTACTAGTAAAGCTTTTCTTACACGGTATGGTTGTTTGACGTCATATATTAACTGCTTGCTCGGCTAGCGTATTTTGTGTAATGATATCTAGATGAGAGTTAATGGATGGGAAAACGTGCTTATCTTTAACCGAATTTTGTCAGTATTCGATTTGGTCGAAGCTCGAAGGTCTATGACTATTAGTTCGATGTCGAATTATGTTTATGGCATTTAAAATCATTACAAAGTGATGAACTAAATGCTCAGAGCGTAGCGTAACCTAGAGGAGATTGTGTGTTGCAGGGGTGAAAGCTTTTAAGTTCCGTCTCTGCGTGTGTGATCAGTCATACCTCTGGAACAACTTAACCGATTTTTATGATCGTGGGCTTATTCGAACCGGCATAGTTCATTTATCATGTTCAATACATCCCCGAACACTTTTTGATTTGAGGTCTGGTTCCGGTGTAAGCGGTCAAAATGTGGGTATTTACTCCATTTTATTACTCTTCACAGAAGCAAGATTATTTTCGTCTTAACTTTCGAATTCTTTCTCTGGTTAGATATATTTCATAGTAAAATGATAAATGCCGCTGGGCATTTTTTGTTTTTCGAGTAAGGCTCTGGTTCTGGAGTTGTGGGTTTGGGATATTGCACCCTCGTGGTTCCTGGGCTCCTGAAAAGTTTCACTTAGGCGTTTTTGGGCATCGGAAATTCATAGCCGGTGTTGGTTTTTCTGCAACCCATAGTTCCATGGGTACGGGATTATGGCGCCCCCGTGGTTCCTCGACCGAAAATTCCTAATTTTATTGTGACGTCCTGGGAGGCTAATAGCTTGCACTTGGGGGTTTTCAGGTATGAGAAACTTATAGCCGATCTTAGTTTTCTTCTATGACCCATGGTTCCGTGGGCATTCCAGTATATCACCCTCACATAGCATATCGGCGTATGCTATAGAGACCTGATTGGCTGTGCACGCAAAAGGCGTTGGTGTTTCTATTCTTCACTACGCTGTGCAATCTCGATAGCTACAGTTTAGAAATAATTCGATATGTTGTGCCGTATTTATGAGTAGGGACTTTATGTCATCTAGCTTTGAAGGGTGTTCATTTTATCGCGTCCTCCACTTTAGAAAATGCATGTAAGCGCTTGTTGTTACCAACCTACTTCTATCATCCTGAAATTGTTGATTTGATTTGGAATTTTAGAAGACAACGAAAATGTATAAGTTGATACAAAAATTTATTGGAAAGCATTTGCAAAGTGACTACTCGTCAATGCTTGCTTTCGGTGAAAACTAACAGTACAGTTCTGACTAAATAATCGTGTCAATTTACCATTTCAGGAATATGCTAGCAAAAAACCCGTTGTTGATCGATCAGGTAATAATGAATAGATATTGTTTAGAATTAGAATAGGGCTTAAACTGGACTGTACCAGTCTTTCGATATATATATATATCTATGAAGACCGTGTTAATTCTCTAGCGAAATTTCAAAGAGGTTGCATAAATTTTATATAAATGGGCTATATTTGAGACGGGTAGAGCGGAGTTCCCTCGTATAGCATTGTTAGATGCAAAAAAATGTAAAAGAGCTTCTTTTTGTCCGAATGTGGAGATCGTCACCGGAAGGAACGATCTTCACAAATTTTTTGTTTGGTCACAAATTCAGTATATTTGTGTACTCTCATTAGACGCTAAACCAGCCGACCAACTTTTCCGGGACAAAAACGTTAAAGGTCACATTTTTAAATTTGTCCATCTGGGTATCTATCTTTCGCGACCTATATATATATCTCGAAATAGTGGCTTACAGTGCTAGTATTTGTTTTACAGATATTTTTGTTCTATCGTACATTGTTTCATTTAATATAAGAGAAATAAATTCACGGACAAAAGTAATTCTGCAAAACAAAACCTCAGACGGGCTTAATTGTCATTGTGTCAGTTCTCTTTCGCACTTACTTTTTAAAATTTTATTTTTAAACAACTTGTTCAGTACGAAAAAAATCTGAGCTTCGAGAGATTTATAAACCATGTAAAATTAGTATAACCTGGAGGCGTTTGGGAATGTAGTGGAGCTAACAGAGGATATTGAACCGTGTTATTCTCCACACTGCACTGCAGATGGCTAAGCTGGGAAGTTGCTGTATTGTGTTGGCTGACGATGTGTACTGATATTTTACGCGTTGGTTTATGTTTAACTATGTTTTAGTTACTGTTTGTAGCGGAAGCTTTCTTTGTGTTGATTTAACTTGACTTATAGCGGCTATTCTAGATATAATTGAGATGAAGCGATAGAAGAGGGAAGAAAAATAATGAGGAAAATCGTCAAAATTTGTTTTTTTGTCTGTCGTCATTCATAACACATTTTTGGCTGGACGGATTTCGACAAAATTTTTTGTTTGATAGCAAAAACGATAACGATGTTCTCTTTAGTTGAACGGGAACAGCTCCGATCCCGTCTTTCCGGTTAAAATGGCAAAAACATGTTTTTAAGAGTTATTTGCTAAATCTGGCCATACGAGAAACAAGGTTTCGCAGATTGCGCTATCTAGAGTCCAACTTGACTATATTATACGTTTTCAGGGGTTTCAAAGGTTTTGCTGTCGACGAATTTCATTTTAAATATATAGTGCATTTTCATTTGGCTGATTATATATTGCGTGCAGGTCATCAAGAACGGTCCATATTTATATAGGCATTTCGGGCGGCTGAATGCAACTATTTGATTATTTAGAATCCAGCATTAATATCAGTTGGTTGTTTTCGATGGGTTTAGATTCAATAAACTCGATTTCCAGAATATGGTCTGTCTTCAGTTGTTTGGTTACGTATTGCGATATGTGTCTATAGAGGTTTCCGGTTGGCTGAATACGATGGTTTGGTTTTCTAGAAGACAGCACAAATACATGATGCGTTGTCAGTTCTTTTCGATGAGTTTAGGGTCGACGTTTTAGGATTTTCAATGGCTTCAGGGTTCAATAGGTTTTAAGGTGGTATATACAACAGCATCAATCACTGCCTAAACAAAATGAAACCACGCTCGGACCGTTTGATCCGCGCTTGCGACATACTAGTTGAGATTTAATATTTGGTGAAAAGTCGTGGGAAATGCACATAAACGTGTGCTTATTGTTGGTTTTAGTGTCGGATATGGGGTTTTCTGGGCCAACAAACTGATTGCGAGTGTCAAAAATATTGTGTGGCAAATATTTTTCACACTTCCGCTTCATACTTGGTATGAAAAATGAGATTTTTCTCAAGTGTCGGTTTGAATTCTTTAACGTTCTTTTCACGGTCAATTTAGCGTTTTATTGAATTATTATTGTTAGTTCATTGTTTTTGTACTCGTTGTATGATGTTTTGTCTACTGCATACGTTGACTATCAAAAGAGGCGGGCGTAACTATGACTCATCACTCACGGGTTATATAATGCTGCACCTGCGTACTGTGTGTAGGCTTTGTTTATGTGCTTTCTCCAACAGACTTTGGGGGATTGTTCTCACCACTCGAATTCTGGCTCGCAAGCGAGCTTCACTAGTATGCAGAAATAATTCTTGTTGGAGATATTAGCTTGAATCCATTGTGTGTTTAAAAGTGCAGCAACTTTTAAAAATGTGACTATGTCACCAAATTTCGTGGTAAACAAAAATATTCAGAAATTTTGTACTACTCCCTTGTTTATTTTGCATACTCAATGTTTATTGCAAATTTTTATTATATTACATGAGGATTAACCCGAAAGATTTTGAACAAAAAATACCATTAACAAACTTGGTTTTTGTGCATTTAAAACCATAAATGTTCCGTTTGAGAAACTTCATCGACGCCAATCTAACCACAAAGCATATATTTTGTTTTAGACAAGTATTGGTGTTCGTTGTTACCAGTTAGTGCACTGAGTTTGTTACAAATATTTTTTGGGTAATAATTTAGTTAACGCTTTGAATATCGCCTGAACCGGCGTTCTATAAAGAGCATTAACGCTACTTCAAATCATTTATTTATTTTAATATCCTTTTGCTCCATTACACTAACAATTCATTTCGCATTATATTTACCTGTTTGCTTTTTGAGTGTTTTTCCATAAAAATGTTGTACGTTTTGCAGATGAATCAAAATATGAACCTCCGAAAGGTTTTACGATCAGTAGTCCAACATCCGCCTGCAACGCTGATGAGCGATCGTCGATTCAAATATCGGTTGGGGCAGAACTTTCGCCCGACAACGCACCGTTGGCAAACCAAAAACAGTGGCATTGTAACGAATGCTTTGCTCCGAATCCTCCAGATGTAAACCGATGTCTATGTTGTTCAACTTCAAAACCTATCGATGCGAAACCATCGCTTCTTGCAGATGTTACCAGAGACAAAGAAAAAGAATTAACAACTGACCTCACAACTGTGACCAAAACACAAGACAAAACGATAGAAAAGCAAGCTGGAAACGATAAATGGGTATGCGAGGGCTGTTGGGTTGGGAATCAAATGAACGTTAACAAATGTTTGTGTTGCGGAACGGCCAGACCAGATTCGGCTGCCGTACTGGAAGCCCCGAAATCCACAGATAACGAGAAAGAATCTGCGGAAAAGGCACTCATCAGGGGCAACAAAGATTGGTACTGTTCGGCATGCTTCGTGCGTAACGTGCCAAGCGCAATGAAGTGTCTCGCATGTGGAACTGTCAATAATTCATCTGTCAGTTCCAGTACTCATTCAGGCGCCTCCGTTGGTAGTAGCCATGTTGAAACGACATCGACAAAAGTTTTTGGGGAAAAGAAACCAGTGTCAGCTTCTTGGTACTGCACCACGTGTTTTATTTCAAACGACGCCTCGAAACGCATGTGTCTAGCGTGTGGAACGCCGAAACCTGGCGAAAACTATGAGACTGGAAGTAAGTGTTGTTTAATCTTTACTTTTAGCTAATGAGAAAGTATTAAAAGGATCGTTGGATTTGTATTAATGTGACCGATGGCTGATGTTTCCGCTATCGTCTGTTAGGTTTTTGCAAATGCGGTTTGACTGGGCCTTATTCAGGGAAAATATAGTTTCCTTTGAAACGGACCTCTAAATTAACGACCACCGATTCTTCAAATAGAGATCAACTGTGAAAAAATAATCTTTTATTTGACTTCCTGTGTAGGGCATGACTGATCAAGGGATTTTATGGAATTTCATAATTATATAATTATCTAATGCTAAAATTGTAATTAAATCTTCTGTCTGCGCCTCATCTATGATTTCTTGCGCACAACCGACACAAGCTGGAAACATTGGGATTTTTGAGATAATGGAGTCGCCGAAATTTAATGTTATACCCTCCTCAGATAGTTTATAACCTAGTTTATGGTATCTCTGAATACGATTAAAGCACATGTGTCTATAGAGGTGGTTTTGGTTTTTTACAGTGCGAAAGTCCAAATCTTTAAAAAGCCAATTTTTTGAAAAAGCTCTGGCGCTAGCGCAGCAAATTACAGCCTGTGCAATTTTTATACCTAGGAATCAACTAAATTTTTGCACAATCTCGTAGGCCGCGACGTTGCTGCGCTAGATTTTTTGATAATCAGTGGAAAACTGTTTAAACGTAACTTTTCGGGCTTTAATTACACTAGATTCATCACATCTCTGACGCTCCTGCGAGGATACAGTAACGCGTTCATTTCAGGTTCCAGTTTGTTTTTAGTTCTTGTCCCGGAAGCATCAAGGGACCAAAAATGTTTACATAATAATATGCGCTCGATAGTTGTTATAATTGGTTTCTCATGATGGTAGTGGAGGACACTGCTCACCATACTTGGTCCCGTCGCGCTTCGCCAGAGTACAGTCTATGGTTCATTTCCTTGCCTCATTGTTTTGTTCCTCAATTTCTACCTTTGCGCGAAACAGTAGGCAACATCCGCAAACTTAACAACACCCTCTCCAGTGTACGGGAATCGTTATGCTCAGTAGTTGACCTCACCGGGATTGAAACTTTAACGCTGTGGCTTAATGAATCAGGTCAGATAGCTATATTTTCGTTGAAATGTTGCATCCTGGAACGTGTTGTAAAAGTCGAAACGAGGCTAAATGCATTGGAAAAAATAATATAGCGCAAAATTATCCGAACTGGCTTAATGTAGTAGAGTATACATGCACGTAGCAAACTGAAGCTGCAGGGTTATCTTGGAATTTCACGTAGTTTTTACTGCAAAATTCCGGATTCCAGTAATAATTTCGTGTTTGATCAGAATGCCATCGTATACATTTTCAAACCCTGAAGTTCTTGCACATTCAGTGAATGAATTTTGCTTTTGAATCGTGTTCTATCCTTGCATTGGCGAAATTACTGTCGCTGGATACTAACATTTCGTCCAGAAGTTCGTCTTGTAAGTCGAACACCTTCCTTGCTCCATTTCGCACATATTCTGAGAATTATTTTTATATACAGGCAAATTGTGTACATCCTTGCGAATTGGGCTTAAAATGCAGTAAGATAACACCAGAAAATTGTTTTGACTAATTTTTGGAAAACCTCACTAATTTTTGGCAAGCCTCACTAATTTTTGGAAAACCTCACTAATTTTTGGCAAGCCTCACTAATTTTTGGAAAACCTCACTAATTTTTGGCAAGCCTCACTAATTTTTGGAAAACCTCACTAATTTTTGGCAAGCCTCATTAATTTTTGGAAAACCTCACTAATTTTTGGAAAGCCTCATTAATTTTTTTATGTAATGAAAGTAGTTATTTCGTCAAGTAATGTTCAAGCTGTAAGCAGGCTCGTGTGAACGAGTATAGTTAGTTGGGCATGAATACAGCATTGCACGTGAGAACATGAACGGTACAGAAGAAGCTCAGCTGGGTACTTCAATATTTAGCATAATTACTAGTATCTCACAAGTGAGAGTGAAACGTAGCTAGTGTGTTTTCGTCAAGTGGTCATTGAGCGTAATGACTTGCAACAGGGTTTGTGTTTGATGTATATGCTACATTGAAACCCCTGAACCCTGGACTTTTTGGAACCCCTAAAATATCGCCGACCCTAATACCATCGAAAACAACTGAAAACGATAAAATATTTGTGCTAGTAGAAACTAGATAACCAAACCATGGTATCCTGCGTACCGAAAAACCTATATTTACCATTTTTGATGCCATGTACGCAATACATAACCAAACAGATGAAAACACTACATTTTGGAAATCTGATTCGTCGAGCTTAAAACCTTTGAAACACAATGAAAGGACATAATATAGTCAAGTTGGACTGTAGATAGCAAAACCTACGTAGTCAGCTTGCTTGATAACTAAATAGACACTCGTTGTAAGATAAAAACACACAATAACATGCCGAAAGGAAAAACTATTTCTGGCAAAGGGTCGACGAACGGTATTCAGGTCTAGGAAGCGTTAGAACAAAAAAGTAGTGGTCAGCAGAGTTGTAGAGCTGATGATGTATGGTGGTCTTGGTTTTTCGATGTGTGAAGCCTGCGTCGCGAGATATGTGCTGCGGAAGACTGGCACATGTAGGGCCAGATTTAGAAAGGAACCCTTAAAACCTGTTCTATTTTACCCCGAAGATGGGGTCGGAGCTGTTCGCGTTCAACTACAGAACAAATTCTCATAGGTTTTGCTATCGAATAAATAAATTATTGAAATCTACCCACCCGAATATGAGACATGCGTGATAAAATCAGACAAAAAATTTTCATGATTTTCCCACTAGCGCAACCACTGGAAACTCCGTTTCAGTTATACTAGACATATTCGATTCATTTTCTGTTGCCACGCGAGTAACTAATCTCTATAATTGTACCCCGTTCAGCATGTGAAGCCTTGTGATATTGACGTTAATTTGGCGCCTTGTACGTTTTTGCCAAATAAAAATGTATGATTTATGAATGTGCCCCGTCCAGAATGGCACAATTTGTGACGCACAGTTTTATCGGAGCCATTGGTTTTCCGGACGTTGATAAACGTCGCTGGTGTAAAATTTGTGTAAATTTGCACAGCCACAACATTGTTTATTTGTATGTAGTTGTCTTTCATAGCTTAAGTAATTTACATTTATTTTGCGGAATCTGCTCCGATACAGTTTTGTCATGCAGTTATGTCATGTTTTAACAACGTTCTCGTTGTGTTTATGATAAAAGTCTGCTTGGTTTAGGATTTGATCAATGGTAATTGTTTTTACACTTTGCGTTTGTTAAGTGTTCGCATGACCTGTTGCAGTGGTAGCGGTTTCGGTAGATTGAAAATGAAGTTATATATTATTCTGTTTCAGTTAAACTAAAGACTCCAGCAAAAGCATTAAATTTTCCCGAGCCTGACTCGTCCAGTGATGCAGATAGCGCTAAGAAATCTGTTCGTTTTGCTGAAAAGATTGCCACAACGAAAGTCTTTGAAGTTAGCCGCTCGCCGACTGCAATTAGCAATATCGGTGGTAGTTTTGTATCGCCAAGCATCATAGTTCCTCAAGCAGCAATGGCAGCGACTCCGGGCCTGCATAGTTTTGGATTCGGAAGTACCGCAGCCTCAACTACGTCGGGTACTTCCAGCAGTACTGGAAATTTCAACCCAGTGATGTCTAGCGGGGCTAAAGAACCTGTGAACAACAATTATTTAGTTACGACTACCCCGTCTTCGTCTGTTGTTGGATTTGGTTTGTTTAGTTTTGGCAGAGCTGCAACTACACATCAGTGCACATCTACACCAGATGTCAATACTGCGTCTTTAGCGTCTAACATCAATGCTGCTGCGGCTACATACATTGGTGGACAAACAACAACTAGTAAGAGTCGTGGTTTGGGTGAGCCTGACAACAAGTTACACGATTTTGGTGGAACAGCGGTTTCGAAACCAACAACTGCGGGATCCGGATTTAATTTTGGATTTTTGCCGGAAAATTCTGCATCTACACACTTATTTCCAAAACAGACTGTCGGATTCCCGGCAACGAACACCGATAAAACAGTTTCTGCGACTGCGTTTGGATTTAGTGATGTTTCTAGCAAAGCATTAACAACTTCTGCTGTTGCTTCAGTTGCGTCTGCAGGGGCTGACAAAACCGCCAGCGGTACAGGTGATTTATTGTCCCGAAATTTGCAACAGTCGAAATCATCAGCCATTAGCTCTGGACTTTTCAGTGGATTGCAGGGCGAAACAAAGCAACATCCTCTCTGTGTTGGTGGTATTACAGGCACAGGGTCTATAGGAACAGGTCTATTTAATTTTGGGGCTCCAGCTGCTAGCAATAAAACGGAAACCACAATTTCGTCAGGGCCTGTTGCTGGATTTATCTTTGGAAATAGTGCTGGAGCCAGTACCCAAAATGGACCGCTTCCTGCAGCTGATATGAGTGCTGGGTTTGGATCGCCCTCGCGCACGGCTGATACTGACGGTACTAAACGACCAGCCGAGGCGGCTGTGAAGCCATTTAACATGTTTAAATTCGCAACACCTTCCGCGGAGAACACAAGTATTGGGGTATCTGAAAAGCGGAGCGCCGTCGACGGTGTACCCTCGCCAGATAAATTGGCAACTTCCGCAACTACCACTACAATTGCACAGCCTGGATTTAGCTTTGGCAGTACCACACGACAGCCGCCAAGCCTACCCACAGTATCTTCGGCACCAAATTTCAGCTCAATTTTTGGTTTAAACGGTAAGAACGATTCATCCTCCAACACCGGGAACATATTGAGTGCCGCAACAAGTGGCATGCCTTCTGGTGCAGGTGGGTTTGGTTCCAGCTCGTTATTTGATAAGGTAAATCAGACGCCAAACGCCGCGCTCGATGGTGGGGCTCAGACTCAGCAGGGGCAAAAGATGCAATCCGGATTTACGTTTGCTGCACAGCCAGGCATTACAGTGTCGACAGCACAAATTGGTACTGCAGTGCCAACTAATTTTATGTTTGGCTCTAACGCAGGAACTTCTCACCAATTGCCTTCTGCTCCTGGTCCAGTTTTTCAATTTGGTGCGCCACCTCAGGGGATCCTTAACGGTCCGGGTGGTAATAAGAACGCGGCTAGTAATAACGCAGTTTCCATGTCGTCAAATACAGGATTTGTATTTCCTACGCTGAATCCAGCTGCCGGTGATGCGACAGGGGTAAGCGATAGAAAATAGTGTTTTATTGCTTTCGTCTATTCTATTTGAAAACAAATACAAAAACAGATTATGAAAGAGCTGATTATGTAAAAGTGCTCTTCGTTACAATAGCGACTCCTTGTTAAAAATTTAGTTATCTGCTATTTCAGACCCTCTCAATGTTAATGTACCACTATTTCAAACCTCCATGTTCATCGACCACTTTTTCAGACCACCCCCATGGTCTTGGACTATTTTCAGCTGGGAATTTTTGTAGAAAAATGAAAAAGTGGTGCAAGCAACTGAAGGTCCGAAAAAAGTGGTCCAAGAACATGGGTTGGATCTGAAAAAGTGGTACATAAACATTGGTGGGGTGAAGTCTTTTTAGCCCAGGCGTTAGCCCAACAAAATTTACAAGCTATGCTCTTTTTTGCTGCTTAGAAATCTGAAATTTTTTTTGCAAAAATCTCGTTCGAGTCAAAACTGGGAGGACGAAAGCGACCGTGACGTACAGCAAACGATTGCAATGGAAAGCCAAGGAGTGTCACCTCTTCAGTAGAGTCGATCATCACCGACTCTTTATAATACAGTAGTTATGTTTATTTGGTAACATTTGGTTTAGGAATTTCTTCGTTTCGATCTGGTCGTGTGGATCCGTCCTGTGGTCGAACTAAGTTATGCTGTATCACTTAGCAAATTGCGCAGATCCTGTCTAAACAAGTGCATGATAATTTTAGTTGCTTACGTATCTAATATTTTTAAAGCACAAAAATGTTATTGTATTTACAGGCCTAATAGTTTCTCTTTAAACAAAAATTCGTTACGAAATGGTATACACTGGGTCAGTATTCTAGCGACACTTTCCGTAGCTGTTTGTTCATGCTGGCTCTATAAATCTTCCAAATGTTTATAACCGAGTAGCCCAGTAAGCATCCAAAAAGTTTGTTGAAGTTTCTGCAGCATTAAGAACGCTTGACCCATAGTCAGGTGGAGGTTATGCAGTCTTACACCAATAGGAATTTATATACAAAAGCAGTAAATTGACTAATTTTAGGAGTCTGATCAACAAAATGAGGTTATATTGCCTACCGGCCAACTAGAATTCGAGTTATCACTCTGATGTATTATCACTTATCACTGTTATGTATTACTTGCACACAGAGTTAACAATAACAAAAAAACATTTCTTTATTCAGTGGAATAAGTTAGCTTCTCACCTAGTTAAATTTAAATTTTGTCGCGGGTTCAATCCCATGTCGGGCAACTTCTAAAACCAACGTTCTTTTACTGTAAACAGTTTTTATTATAAACAGGGGCGTGGAAAAGGTGTGATGGTGGCTGCCCGTCCACCACTTTTTACTTACAATTGTTGATCAGCGTTCCAACATTAGTCGGTTTACTGCTTTTGAATAAATTCATAGGTGTGTGAGTTTGCTTAACCTCCACCCCATATTCGTACAGTCGAGCATTTGAACGCTATTATTAGAGGCTTGTCCTTAATATGAGCATCGGCTATGTAGGTTCATTATAACCGGCAGTTTTGAGACAACTATGATCGTTGTATTTTCATTTGTATTCTTAACAGATGTGTTTTCTACTGTATTTATTGTTTCTAGATTGCTCCGGTTAACTTTAACTTCGCTGGATCCACCGCCACACAACCGACAATGTTTGCTTTCAAGTTAGTTTTTAGTCAAGTTCATTGTTTTGTCTGATTTTTGGCAGCTGTGCATTATATATATATATATATATCAGGGAATGACCGGAACCGAAATTTACCGGAACCGGAACCAGCAACCGGAACCGTCCATTTAAACCGGATCCGGAACCGGAACCGGAACCTGGTCTTCGAAATTTATATATAGTAAAACAGATGAAGGAAAAAATCAAGGTATAGTGGATTTAAAATACATTAAAAATAACTTTTACATTAAACTTAATGTATTACGGTGGTATTATTGCCTTTCTGAAACTTTAAAGAGACTGAGGAAGCTAATAATATTTATTTATCGATCAAATATGTCGATTTTTGGACACCCAGAGCAAAAAATGTCTTCCACTATACACCATTGCGTATACTGTGTCAAATCGAATATGCTTACAAAGCTTGGAGCGTAGAATACACACTTTCGCTCTGTCTCCAGTCGCCTTCCTTTACTACACATACGTTTGTTACATGTTCTTCTGTAAGAAACTTGAAATTATTGGTTTATATGATTCTAAGAGAAAATAGTAGATAGAAGGTAATTTTCTGATCAGTGGCGAGGGACACTGTTTAGGCTAGTGCCGTTAAGTTTTGGACAAACAGTGCCCGTAAGTTACATGATAATGATGATAACTTTCTAATCAGAATGCTATAAATGAGACACATTGTGTTGCTGCTCGCACAGTTTCAATAAATACAGTTCTTTGCCAAGAAAGCAGTTTCTAGCTGCGTTGGAGATAACGTTAGTTTAATTCAATTTAGACTGATTTACCAAGTTTACAAGCGCATTGGCTGGTTCTTGAAGCAATTTATGTTAGCCAAGCATACCCTAAGTACTTCTGCGTAAGCCATACTCTGTTACCGAGTTGGACCGGTTTAATTGAAACGTACCCACACACTTTTGGATGTGTAAAATAGCTGCTACAAGCATCGACGTGGCTTTGATTTGCTAACAAACTCTTGCAGGTTATTATAAAAAATTCCAACTGAAATTATGTGCACTACTTACGTTTCAAACGTCAAATTGCTTGGTTAATCTTTGCTTTTGCTTGGTTGTATTGGAGCTTGATCATTGTACAATATATATTACATATGTTTGGATCAAAGATGATGCAAAAAACGTGGAAAATTTCAAACAAAATTTTTAAACCGGAATTCCGGTTCCGGTATGGTTTTTGCCCTTTGCCGGAACCGCAACCGGAACACGATTTTCGCCGGAACCGGAACCGGAACCGGAATTCCGGTTACTCCCTGATATATATATATATATATATATATATATTTCCTGCATATATTATGTAACATGGCCGTATAAACAAGGCGAATAGCCACCGTTTCCCACATGTATATATCTTAAAAACGCAGGGATTAGATTGAATTTTAAAATGGTATCCTTTTACGTAGCGTATTTTCTTGAAAATTTCTACATTCAAATAACCAGCTTTAGATATAATAAGTTTTAACTATAAAATGAAATGGTGTTTAATAGAAATTAAATACTGTTTACTAAAATAGGCTTATTGTAAGTTACACAGCGAATATTGGTGCAAAACAGCACATTATCAAAAGAACAATAATTTGGTTATGCTTCAAATCCTTAATACATTATATAATACACCTGTAATGGTTGTTGCCAAATATACTGTGGTGTACCGTTTTTAAGATGAAATAAAACATTGATATTTTAGAATATAGTTGTCCGTATCTGGATTATCCGATATATTCCACAATTCTTCCCAGATATCCGATTATGGTAAGCCATTTCCCTCCCATCACTAATCTCATCACTGAAGAAATTACGCTCGCTAAGTTCCAACAGACTTGCTTTAAATGAGTGACTGAAAATCACGAGATTGTGTTAAGTGTTAACGCTCAGTCTCTGGCTTGTCCTTAGTCCTTCCGAAAGTGGTGGACCATCATGCTGACTCCAGGAAAAAATTCAAAGTGGAGTTAAATTAGTTTATGTGCTACAAATCGTATTCTTAGATGCTTTTGATCGTCCTACAAATATGTCAGGCTATAACATGGTGTTTTGGCTGTATAAAAATTAATCACCGTTGGTTTTACCTTATGTCGTAATAGCAACCATTGATTATTCTCTTGCGTCTGTGTTACATTTGAGTAAACCAAATAAATACTGCAGCAATCTTTATGATTTTTTCAGTGGTTGAACAAACTAAAAGGATCCATGTGATCAAAGATGCAAATCATCTTTCCAAATGTGTAGTAGTTTTGTAACGGTTTTGCTGGCTCTGACCGCGAAATTAGGGTAGCTACCTTTCCATGTCTTATTTAGGCCACAATAGTATGGTTTATTGCTGTTAATTACTTTCTACCCGTTCTAAATTATTAAGAATAAAATATCTTGAGCGTTTCAGACCTGTTTGGGAACCCCGTAGCACAGTTCGGGCGACTCCAAATGGACACAGGACACGTTTGCTAAAACATGGCCGAGTGGTCTAGCGCGCTGTCGCGTACAACTATCTTGAATGTATATGTTCAACTCTCGCCGACACTTGAATTTCACAGTTGGAGTCGTTTTTGTTCTGAGCAGATGAATGACGATAGTCATGATGGGACTAACGTGACCGTAAGAAAAGGAGATTGAAGGCCCTTGCTATGTCGTTTATTCTATTGATGTAACTTGATAAACGGTGAACTTATATGCCAATGTCGAGACTGTACGTTTACAAATATTAACAAGCAGAAGTATGGAAGCGTAGATCAAAAATATAATAGGCTTCGGATTAGACATATAACTCAAAAATTGTGGAAACCCAAGGGTCCTTACAAAGCATCTAGTTAATTTTTCAAAAGTATTTACAGAAAATATGAATTTAGAGACAATAATTCATGGATTTAATTGAACATGGGGAGATTAGAAAAGTGGGGTCCCCGTCCACTGTGGGCAGGCAAAATTCTCCTAGTGCGTGTGTCCAAATATTAAGGTCAGAACTCAAGCAATATGTAACTGAACTAGTAGCA